>BTPG01000001.1:270709326-270745631 GCA_036245525.1 Semisulcospira habei
CTGTCGGGACACGTACTGGACACTATTCACGGTGTATCTATCGGAACACGTACTGGACACTGTTCACGGTGTATCTGTCGGGACACGTACTGGACACTGTTCACATTGTATCTGTCGGGACACGTAATGGACACTGTTCACGGTGTATCTGTCGGGACACGCTCTGAACACTGTTCACGGTGTATCTGTCGGAACACGTACTGGACACTGTTCACGGTGTATCTGTCGGGACACGTTCTGTACACAGTTCACGGTGTATCTGTTGGGACACGCTCTGGACACTGTTCACGGTGTATCTGTCGGGACACTGTTCACGGTGTATCTGTCGGGACACGCTCTGGACACTGTTCACGGTGTATCTGTCGGGATAGGTACAGGACACTGTTCACGGTGTATCTGTGGGGACACGCTCTGGACACTGTTCACGGTGTATCTGTCGGGACACGTTTTGGACACTGTTCACGGTGTATCTGTCGGGACACGTTCTGGACACTGTTCACAGTGTATCTGTCGGGACACGTTCTGGACACTGTTCACAGTGTATCTGTCGGGACACGTACTGGACACTGTTCACGGTGTATCTGTCGGGACACGTACTAGACACTGTTCACGGTGTATCTGTCGGGACACGCTCTATACACTGTTCGCGGTGTATCTGTCGCGACACGTACTGGACACTGTTCACGGTGTATCTGTCGAGACACGTTCTGGACACTGTTCACGGTGTATCTGTCGGGACACGTACAGGACACTGTTCACGGTGTATCTGTCGGGACACGTTCTAGACACTGTTCACGGTGTATCTGTCGGGACACGCTCTGGACACTGTTCACGGTGTATCTGTCGGGACACGTACATGACACTGTTCATGGTGTATCTGTCGGGACACGTACTAGACACTGTTCACGGTGTATCTGTCGGGACACGCTCTGGACACTGTTCACGGTGTATCTGTCGGGACACGTACTGGACACTGTTCACGGTGTATCTGTCGAGACACGTTCTGGACACTGTTCACGGTGTATCTGTCGGGACACGTACAGGACACTGTTCACGGTGTATCTGTCGGGACACGTTCTAGACACTGTTCACGGTGTATCTGTCGGTACACGCTCTGGACACTGTTCACGGTGTATCTGTCGGGACACGCTCTGGACACTGTTCACGGTGTATCTGTCGGGACACGTACAGGACACTGTTCATGGTGTATCTGTCGGGACACGTACTAGACACTGTTCACGGTGTATCTGTCGGGACACGTTTTGGACACTGTTCACGGTGTATCTGTTGGGACACGTTCTGGACACTGTTCACGGTGTATCTGTTGGGACACGTTCTGGACACTGTTCACAGTGTATCCGTCGGGACACGTACTGGACACTGTTTACGGTGTATCTGTCGGGACACGCTCTGGATACTGTTCACGGTGTATCTGTCGGGACACGTTCTGGACACTGTTCACGGTGTATCTGTCGGGACACTGGTCACGGTGCATCTGTCGGGACACTGGTCACGGTGTATCTGTCGGGAAAAGTTCTGGACACTGGTCACGGTGTATCTGTCGGGACACGTTCTGGGTACTGTTCACGGTGTATCTGTCGGGACACTGGTCACGGTGCATCTGTCGGGACACTGTTCCCGGTGTATCTATTGGGAAATGTTCTGGACACTGGTCACGGTGTATCTGTCGGGACACTGGTCACGGTGTATCTGTCGGGACACTGGTCACGTTGTATCTGTCGGGACACGTTCTGGACACTGGTCACGGTGCATCTGTCGGGACACTGTTCACGGTGTATCTATTGGGAAATGTTTTGGACACTGGTCACGGTGTATCTGTCGGGACACTGGTCACGGTGTATCTGTCGGGACACTGGTCACGTTGTATCTGTCGGGACACGTTCTGGACACGCTCTGGACGCTGGTCACAGTGTATCTGTCGGGACACGCTCTGGACACTGCTCACAGTGTATCTGTCGGGACACGTACTGGACACTGTTCACGGTTTATCTGTCGGAACACGTACTGGACACTGGTCACGGTGTATCTGTCGGGACACCTTCTGGACACTGGTTACGGTGTATCTGTCGGGACACACTCTGGACACTGTTCACGGTGTATCTGTCGGGACACGTACGCACTAGAACCACCACGTTGGTCTAATCTGATCCAACTCTTCCACTGGTTCCAATGTTCGCGCTCGTGTTATTATTGTAGTGCTGAATTTACATGGGTTATAAAGGAAACCTCTCTGTAATCAGTACAAGGTCCTTGGGCCGATGTTGGCCTTAGTTGGTCCGCGCACGGCTGAGTACAGACTATCTTACATCGACTCAAGGACAGACAGATACACTTGCTAAACAGTGACGCACTAGGTTCAGTTTTACTAAACATGTACTAGTACTACGAGTGCTACAAATGTTTTGTCACAAAGCAGGTGGAGATTCCAAGGGGTGACTAAGTAAATTGTGACAACCGTGCCAGTGTAATCAACTCTTTACAAATTGTTACCAGTTTTATTTACATTATGTGTAGTTAGAGGGCAATATTAAAAAATAAGAAATACAAAATAAAATAAACGACGGACGTCACGGTAATACAGTCTCATTGTGCGAATGTGGTGAGAACCAGCCATTACGCTGTACAGACAATCTGTCTCCACAGGTAGAGTGGGAACAATGGAAGGGTAGTGTCAGATTCGGCCACCGTTCACGTTGGAACAATGGAACCAATGGAAGAGTAGGATCAGATTGCACCAACGTGGCCTGATCGGTGCACGGTGTAAACAACCTTCCTGCCACACTGACTGGCACACACCGCGTGAAAACTATTCATGTTATTAACCCCTTGACTGGCACACACACTGTAAACACTCTTCATGTTACTACCCTCTTGACTGGGGTATGCCAACAGCTTCTGTAGCAACACATCATGGTTGACTAGGTCAAAAGATTTAGAAAAGCCTAAACATACCGCACCGATCATTTCAGCATTGTTTATTGAGGTTAGCCAGGTATTGGTCAGGTGAGACAGAGCCGTGTGACAAGAGTGGCGGGGTCTGAAGCCTGACTGTAACGGATAAATCAAGTTATGTGTCTCCAGGAAGTTACTCGGGTGCCTGTGGACATGTTTTTCTATCGGCTTTGACCAAGTTGATAAAAGTGAAATTGGCCTGAATTTGTTGGGGTCAATGAGGTCTTTAGTTTTAGGCAACGGAAAGACTTTAGCTGTTTTCCAGCTTCTTGGAAAAGTAGGCCGACGTCCTCTGCCTGTTGGCCTGCGCACAGTCGTGTTATTGTCATCCACAGTCGTGTTATTGTCATCCACAGTCGTGTTATTGTCATCCACAGTCGTGTTATTGTCATCCACAGTCGTGTTATTGTCATCCACAGTCGTGTTATTGTCATCCACAGTCGTGCGCGGACCAACAGGCGGCCGGCGTCGGCCCGAGGACCTGTTGCTGACGGGGAATATCGGTGTTATACTGCGCCTGAACTAAACACCATTTTACTTCCGGGCTCACGGCGTTCTTAGCCTGCCTTCTGGATTTCGTTTACGGCACCACCAGAGAAAAGCGGCTACACCATGAGTGCTCCGGGGCAGTGCTAGATTGGTTCGGTATCTCGTCAGGCGCCGAGTTAATCTAGCACTACCAATGAGTTGAAACGGTTGATCCATCTCCCGCGGCACACAGCATCCGCTGAAAAGTTTGCTTGTTGATGTTCTTTCTTGTGCGTGTGGGTGGGGTATAGCGTGCGTCATGAGTGTGTGCGTGTATGTATACAAGTGCGTGCGTTAGTGTGTGTAGTGTACGTGTTTGCGTGTGTGTATGACTGAGTGCACGTGTTCGAGCATATGCGTGTGTGTGGTAGTGGGGGGGGGGGAGGGGGTAGGAGGGAGTGCACGCGTGTGTACATGCATGATGGCGTGTGTGTTTGTGTGCGCGTGTGTGTTACTTTGTGTGCGCGTGCGTCCGTGTATACGTGCGCGCGCTTTGTTGTTATCGGTTGTCAGTGTGGTGTGAAAACGACTATGAAATAATAATAATAATACCGGCATTATATAGGCGCTTTTCTCAATTTTTGGGTGAATCGACTCAAAGCGCCGCGAACTGAAACCCAACACGCACACTCACGTGACAGACACGGATTTACGCCGAAGACAAACACAGTACAAGACAGACGAAGGACCAGTTCAGCTACTGAAGTTACAGAGATTTTTCATCGCTTGTATTTGAAATTTGTAAAGTGGCCTGAAACCGGTACCAAAGTGTGGGGGTTAGGGGGGTGGGAGTGGGGTGGAAGAACCGGAGTACCCGGAGAAAGAACCCCCGATGAACTTCGAAGGAACTTTGCACTTGCAAGTGAAAGGGTTAATCAGAACACCCTGTGACAGGATAGCACTGTACCCGGATATCAGACCATGCTGTGACAGGGTAGCACTGTCTTTTGATATCAGACCACGCTGTGACATGGTAGCACTGTACCCGGATATCAGACCACTCTATGACACGGTAGCACTGTCCTTTGATATCAGACCACGCTGTGACAGGGTAAAACTGTCCTTTGATATCAGACCACACTGTGACAGGGTAGCACTGTACCCGGATATCAGACCACGCTGTGACAGGGTAGCACTGTCCCTTGATATCAGACCACACTGTGACAGGGTAGCACTGTACCCGGATATCAGACCACGCTGTGACAGGGTAGCACTGTCCCTTGATATCAGACCACACTGTGACAGGGTAGCACTGTACCCGGATATCAGACCACGCTGTGACATGGTAGCACTGTCCTTTGATATCAGACCACACTGTGACAGGGTAGCACTGTACCCGGATATCAGACCACACTGTGACAGGGTAGCACTGTCCTTTGCCTGCTTGTAGTGCGTAGACGAGAACAGTGGTGCCAAGAATGGCGTCTTGCCGTCTAGCGGGGATTGCTGTTGTACTGGGTTTGACTATAGTTATTTAGAGAATGACTCGTGCACATGTTGTTGTAACGATTCACTTGAAAACAGATTCACGTGACAACAGACTAAGGGTTAAAGAGAAATGCTTCAGGCCAGAAAGGGTTAACAGTTTGCAACATTTCCGTTATATCTGTTGTGAGTTTGTCTGACAATATTGCTGGACAGTTTCATACTTCCAACATCCAGTCACGTCAAACAACAGGAATACTTTTCTTAATGCTGTAGGACAGCCCACACAACCCAATATAAAATATAAAATACAACACACTGTGCACATCTGATGTTAAAACAAGACCAAGGTGAGCGCTAAGCGTGTACAATGCAGAGAAGAACCCAATGACAGTTACTAGTAGTTGGCATCCTTCTGTCTCGGAAGACAATGGAGTATATGCGCTTGCTGGGTCAGTCCGTTTTTTTTAAGATTTGCAGTGCCTGCTGTGACTAATCAGTCCAATGCGATAGCGGCAGTTTCTGTTGCATTTGCTTCAGGTGAAGCCTGTGACTGTTGCTGTGGGCACTGGCTCTTTTTCTTTCGTCTTGCTGCCTCTTCTCTTCCCACTGGCTTTCTCTCCTTCCCTCGCTCAGCTTTATCCTGGTCTTCACTGCGAGCCGCCAGCTGGCACGATCTGCGGTGGTGGCTTCTAAGTCTGCGGGATTCAGGCTTCCAGCTTTCAGATCACGCTTGCAGACATCTTTGTATCTAAGCGCTGGTCTGTCTGTTGGTCTGGTGCCGGAGGCGAGCTCACCATACAATATGTCCTTAGGAATCCTACCAACCTGCATGCGGCAGACATGACCGAGCCAGCGTAGGCGTCTTTGTGAAAGGAGTGCGTACATGCTAGGAATGTTTGCCTGGGCCAGCACTTCAGTGTTTGGAACACGGTCCTTCCAAGTGATGCCCAGAATTCTCCTCAGACTGCGCAGATGGAAAGTGTTGAGTCTGCGCTCTTGACGGGTGTACAAACTCCACGTTTTACTGCTGTATACAAAAATGCTGAGCACACAGGTCTGGTACACTTTCATCCTAGTGTTGATGGTAAGCAAGCTGTTGTTCCACACTCTCTTGGTCAGGCGAGCCATCGCTGTTGATGCCTTGCCGATTCCAGTTCGTTGTCCAAAGAGAGGTTATTGGAGATAGTTAAGCAAAAGTATGTAAAGTTCTCCACTACCTCGAGGGTGGGATCGCCTATAGAGATGCAAGGGATGCTGCTGACATCCTGGCCCATGATGTTTGTCTTCGTCAGGCTGATGGTCAGCCCAAACTCATCGGTGGCGCGAGCGAAGCTGCTGACGAGACGCTGTAGTGCTTCCTCGGTGTGGGCGGTCAGGGCAGCATCATCAGCAAACAGCATCTCTCTGATCAGGACCCTGCGCACCTTGGTCTTTGCGCGCAGACGTGAAAGGTTGAAGAGGCTACCTTTACTCCTAGTGTGGATGAAGACGCCATCTTCTGACTGACTGAAGGCATGGCGCATCAGCAGGGAGAAGAAAATGCCGAAGAGTGTAGGGGCGAGTACGCAGCCTTGCTTCACGCCGCTTCGGATCGGGAAGGGTTCTGAGGATGAGCCATCATACTGTACGGTACCTTTCATTCCGTCATGAAAGGATGTGACCACCTTCAGAAGCTTGTGGGGGGGGGGGGGACATCCGATCCTGTGTAATAGGGTCAAGAGACCACGAAGGCCTTTGTCAGGTCAATGAAGGCGATGTAAAGTGGCTGTCTCTGCTCCGGGCATTTCTCCTGCAGCTGTCTCAATGAGAAAATCATGTCGACTGTTGATCTTTGAGGTCTGAAGCCGCACTGTGCCTCTGGGTAAACGCGTTCGGCCAACACTTGGAGTCTGGTTAGCACCACGCGAGCGAAGACCTTTCCCACAGTGCTCAGCAAGGAGATGCCTCGATAGTTGTTACTGCGGCCTCCTTTGTTCTTGTAGAGCGTAATGATTTTGGCATCCCGCATGTCCTGAGGGACTGTTCCCTCCTCCCAGCACTGAAGTAAAAGCTCATGGAGGTGGTCAAGGAGGACACTCTTTTTACCAGCTTTGAGAACCTCTGGAGGAATACTGTCATTGCCTGGAGCTTTACCACATGCTAAAGAGTCAATGGCATTGCTGAGTTCGTCTACAGTTGGCAGAGTGTCAAGTTCTTCCATCACAGACAGAGGGGTAGTGATAAGCGTGTACAGTGCAAAGAAGAACCCAATGACAGTTACTACACCATACATTATTCACTCATTCTGCCCGCCACACGCCACAGCAAGATCAGGCTCCACCATGATAGTGAGCGCTAAGCGTGTACAATGTAGAGAAGGACCCAATGACAGTTACTACACCATACATTATTCACTCATTCTGCCCGCCACACGCCACAGCAAGATCTGGCTCGACAATGATAGTTCGCCAAGCTATTCTGCCACCACCCTTGAACTATCATGGTCGATCTGTCTCCTGAATTGTAATGAGACTCCTCAGAGGATAACTCCACAATGTGGGTATTTCGTACCTCGGGCACAATGAGTTAATACTTCCAATTAAAACCCTGGGGATGTTTGTTGGCAGTTGCTTCTTCCCCGGCCTACGTCAAGATAATCTGCACATTGTGTACTGGTTGTCTGCTATGGTGAACATTTTAAAATATTAATAAATTGTACCTGTCATCTCCAAGCGTGTTCCTTTCTCAATGGGTTAGTCAAGTCATGATGGTGACTTTATTCTGTGCTAAAGATTGATGAGCAGTTGATAATAAACCCTTTACATTTTTGTTTAAGTATACGAGAATTCAATAAAAGTTCCTAAATCGTTTAATTGTAAAAGGTATAGTGTATGATACTAAGAAGGTCGGCCGCACAGCACGCAAAGAAATTTCAAATTTAACCCCTTCACTAATTACGTGCAAGAGACATAAACCCTCGTGAGCCCCGGCAGTCGCACTAACTTACCGCAGTCGCGGGGGCTCATGAGGATCTATGTCATCTGTTAGTCCTGTGTTGTTGACACCTGTGTAATGGTGCCAGTTACATCAGTGTTGTTCACGCCAATGTCGGGCATTGTGCACTGGCTTCACACGCGAAATTCGTGACCGTTGGCAGCGACAAGGTTAAGATAAGCGTCAGTTAGTGGTTTTTCCGCTTGTCTATTTTTGTCTGAGGGCCGTCCACTGGTTTTTGCGTTGATACGGCATGTGTCTAGTACACATTCAACATCTGACTGTCCACACTTCTTATCTACGTAGCTATACAGCATACAGGACATGAAAGCTAAGCTGACATCACCATGGGAACAGCTCATTATCTACGTAGCTATACAGCATACAGGACATGAAAGCTAAGCTGACATCACCATGGGAACAGCTCATTATCTACGTAGCTATACAGCATACAGGACATGAAAGCTAAGCTGACATCACCATGGGAACAGCTCATTATCTACGTAGCTATACAGCATAGCTCTGTGAGAGTCCTCAAAGGAGACAGCTGCCTTGTAAATGGTGGAGCGCCAGGTGTCACGGTCCGCAGCAAGCGAAGACCACTGGTGGTGGTCGATTTGGCAGGCACTAAGTGACTTCTTGAGACAGTCTTTGTATCTCTTCTTTGGTGCCCCTCTGTCACGGTGTCCAGTAGCAAGCTCGCCGAACAGGGTGATCTTTGGTAGGCGATGATCCTCCATCCTGGAGACATGCCCCGCCCAGCGGAGCTGTGTCCGCAGCAGCAAAGCCTCGATGCTCACAGTTTCAGCCTGTTCAAGGACCTCGACGTTGGTGACATAGTCACTCCAGTGAATGCCCAGGATGGTACGCAGGCAGCGCTGGTGGAAGCGTTCGAGGAGTTGTAGTTGGCTGCGGTAGAGGGCCCAAGACTCGGAACCATACAGCAGGGTGGTGAGGACCACAGCTCTGTACACGCTGATCTTGGTGCCTGTTTTCAGCTGTTGATTGTGCCACACCCGCTTGAAAAGTCGCCCGAAAGCGCTGTTCGCTTTTGCCAGCCTGCTGTCAAGCTCCTTGTCCAGCTTGGCGTCCGACGTGATAATGCAGCCAAGGTAAGTAAACTGGTGCACTGACTTTAGTTCAGACTCGCCAATGGTGATGTGAGGAGGGCGATACACTGTCTTGGGTGCCGGCTGATGGAGGACCTCTGTCTTTTTCAGACTGACCTCGAGTCCAAAGAGCTGGGCAGCATCTGCGAAGCAAGACGTGATGCGCTGCAGGGCTCTCTCTGTGTGTGCAACGAGGGCAGCATCATCAGCAAAAAGCAGCTCACGAATCAGTTGGTCTAGGGTTTTCGTGTGGGCCTGCAGTCGTCTAAGGTTGAACAGGCTGCCATCAAGACGATACCTGATGTACACTGCATCGTCATCATCGAGGTCCACTGTGGCCTGCTTCAACATCATGCTAAAAAAGATGGTGAAGAGGGTCGGTGCCAGCACGCAGCCCTGCTTTACGCCGTTGAGAATAGGGAATGGTTCTGAGAGATCATTGTTGAGTCTGACCTGGCCTTGCTGGTCCTCGTGTAGCTGGACAATCATGTTGAGGAACTTTGGGGGACAGCCAAGTCGCTCCAGAATCTGCCACATGCCTTGCCTGCTCAGAGCTAGCCTTAAGGACAAGCGGCTCAGGAGAAAAAACAGAGATGCCGCAGCTCAGAACCCTGGCCATACCTTCCCCTGCAGCCACTGCGGTCGAACCTGCCTGTCTCGGATTGGCCTCCGCAGCCACGAACAAGCCTGCAGACGTCGTGGGCAACTCCTATAAAATCTTCGTTCGCGAAGTCAAGCCAAGAGAATACAGCATACCGGACATGAAAGCTAAGCTGACATCACCATGGGAACAGCTCATTATCTACGTAGCTATACAGCATACAGGACATGAAAGCTAAGCTGACATCACCATGGGAACAGCTCATTATCTACGTAGCTATACAGCATGCAGGACATGAAAGCTAAGCTGACATCACCATGGGAACAGCTCATTATCTACGTAGCTATACAGCATGCAGGACCTGAAAGCTAAGCTGACATCACCACGGGAACAGCACATTATCTACGTAGCTATACAGCATGCAGGACATGAAAGCTAAGCTGACATCACCATGGGAACAGCTCATTATCTACGTAGCTATACAGCATACAGGGCATGAAGGCTAAGCTGATATCACCATGGGAACAGCTCATTATCTACGAAGCTATACAGCATACAGGACATGAAAGCTAAGCTGACATCACCATGGGAACAGCTCATTATCTATGTAGCTATACAGCATACAGGACATGAAAGCTAAGCTGACATCACCATGGGAAAAGCTCATTATCTACGTAGCTATTCAGCATACAGGACATGAAAGCTAAGCTGACATCACCATGGGAACAGCTCATTATCGGCATATACAGGTACACAGTGAATACTGCTCCGTCTACATCATACGACAGTGCACACTCGTCACTAAATAGTTTGAATACTGTATTATCTATAGGGCATACAGCAAGTCAAAGTCCAGTCACACTCGTCACTAAATAGTTTGAATGCTGTATTATCTGTAGGGCATACAGCAAGTCAAAGTTCAGTCACACTCGACACTAAATAGTTTGAATACTGTATTATCTATAGGGCATACAGCAAGTCAAAGTCACGTCACACTCGTCACTAAATAGTTTGAATACTGTATTATCTATAGGGCATACAGCAAGTCAAAGTCCAGTCACACTCGTCACTAAATAGTTTGAATACTCTATTATCTATAGGGCATACAGCAAGTCAAGGTCCAGTCACACTCGTCACTAAATAGTTTGAATACTGTATTATCTATAGGGCAGACAGCAAGTCAAAGTTCAGTCACACTCGTCACTAAATAGTTTGAATGCTGTATTATCTATAGGGCATACAGCAAGTCAAAGTCCAGTCACACTCGTCACTAAATAGTTTGAATACTGTATTATCTATAGGGCATACAGCAAGTCAAAGTCCAGTCACACTCGTCACTAAATAGTTTGAATACTGTATTATCTATAGGGCATACAGCAAGTCAAGGTCCAGTCACACTCGTCACTAAATAGTTTGAATACTGTATTATCTATAGGGCAGACAGCAAGTCAAAGTTCAGTCACACTCGTCACTAAATAGTTTGAATGCTGTATTATCTATAGGGCATACAGCAAGTCAAAGTCCAGTCACACTCGTCACTAAATAGTTTGAATACTGTATTATTTATAGGGCATACAGCAAGTCAAAGTCCAGTCACACTCGTCACTCAATAGTTTGAATACTGTATTATCTATAGGGCATACAGCAAGTCAAAGTTCAGTCACACTCGTCACTAAATAGTTTGAATACTGTATTATTTATAGGGCAGACAGCAAGTCAAAGTCCAGTCACACTCGTCACTAAATAGTTTGAATACTGTATTATCTATAGGGCATACAGCAAGTCAAAGTCCAGTCACACTCGTCACTAAATAGTTTGAATACTGTATTATCTATAGGGCATACAGCAAGTCAAAGTCACGTCACACTCGTCACTAAATAGTTTGAATACTTTATTATCTATAGGGCATACAGCAAGTCAAAGTCCAGTCACACTCGTCACTAAATAGTTTGAATACTGTATTATCTATAGGGCATACAGCAAGTCAAAGTCACGTCACACTCGTCACTAAATAGTTTGAATACTTTATTATCTATAGGGCATACAGCAAGTCAAAGTCCAGTCACACTCGTCACTAAATAGTTTGAATACTGTATTATCTATAGGGCATACAGCAAGTCAAGGTCCAGTCACACTCGTCACTAAATAGTTTGAATACTGTAATATCTATAGGGCATACAGCAAGTCAAGGTCCAGTCACACTCGTCACTAAATAGTTTGAATACTGTATTATCTATAGGGCATACAGCAAGTCAAAGTCCAGTCACACTCGTCACTAAATAGTTTGAATACTCTATTATCTATAGGGCATACAGCAAGTCAAGGTCCAGTCACACTCGTCACTAAATAGTTTGAATACTGTATTATCTATAGGGCAGACAGCAAGTCAAAGTTCAGTCACACTCGTCACTAAATAGTTTGAATGCTGTATTATCTATAGGGCATACAGCAAGTCAAAGTCCAGTCACACTCGTCACTAAATAGTTTGAATACTGTATTATCTATAGGGCATACAGCAAGTCAAAGTCCAGTCACACTCGTCACTAAATAGTTTGAATACTGTATTATCTATAGGGCATACAGCAAGTCAAGGTCCAGTCACACTCGTCACTAAATAGTTTGAATACTGTATTATCTATAGGGCAGACAGCAAGTCAAAGTTCAGTCACACTCGTCACTAAATAGTTTGAATACTGTATTATCTATAGGGCATACAGCAAGTCAAAGTCCAGTCACACTCGTCACTAAATAGTTTGAATACTGTATTATTTATAGGGCATACAGCAAGTCAAAGTCCAGTCACACTCGTCACTCAATAGTTTGAATACTGTATTATCTATAGGGCATACAGCAATTCAAAGTTCAGTCACACTCGTCACTAAATAGTTTGAATACTGTATTATTTATAGGGCAGACAGCAAGTCAAAGTCCAGTCACACTCGTCACTAAATAGTTTGAATACTGTATTATCTATAGGGCATACAGCAAGTCAAAGTCCAGTCACACTCGTCACTAAATAGTTTGAATACTGTATTATCTATAGGGCATACAGCAAGTCAAAGTCACGTCACACTCGTCACTAAATAGTTTGAATACTTTATTATCTATAGGGCATACAGCAAGTCAAGGTCCAGTCACACTCGTCACTAAATAGTTTGAATACTGTATTATCTATAGGGCATACAGCAAGTCAAAGTCACGTCACACTCGTCACTAAATAGTTTGAATACTTTATTATCTATAGGGCATACAGCAAGTCAAAGTCCAGTCACACTCGTCACTAAATAGTTTGAATACTGTATTATCTATAGGGCATACAGCAAGTCAAGGTCCAGTCACACTCGTCACTAAATAGTTTGAATACTGTAATATCTATAGGGCATACAGCAAGTCAAGGTCCAGTCACACTCGTCACTAAATAGTTTGAATACTGTATTATCTATAGGGCATACAGCAAGTCAAGGTCCAGTCACACTCGTCACTAAATAGTTTGAATACTGTATTATCTATAGGGCATACAGCAAGTCAAAGTCCAGTCACACTCGTCACTAAATAGTTTGAATACTGTATTATCTATAGGGCATACAGCAAGTCAAAGTCCAGTCACACTCGTCACTAAATAGTTTGAATACTGTATTATCTATAGGGCATACAGCAAGTCAAAGTCCAGTCGCACTCGTCACTAAATAGTTTGAATACTGTATTATCTCTAGGGCATACAGCAAGTCAAAGTCACGTCAAACTCGTCACTAAATAGTTTGAATACTGTATTATCTATTGGGCATACAGCAAGGCAAAGTCCGGTTACTGGTTTCAATACTCTTATCTGGTAGTTTGTACAATACTGATCAAAATCAATAACAACAAAAACATCAATAACGAGCCTTTGCCGCTCATGAAAAAAACAACAACAACAACAACAGAAAATTAAATGTATGTTTGCCAGCCGACTGAACATGCAAAATAAACCTAAGACGTGCTGTGGATGCCGCAACGCAGTCCTAATTTATCGAAGCCCTGTTTATCAAGAAGAGCAGAAAATCATTTACATGTACTCAATACTGACAAGGAAATGATAATGTTTTCAATGGATTAACAGCAAGAACACAGCTTATCATGTCTCAGGTACAGCAGACCATTTAGCAACACACATCCAACAGCAAGGACTACAGGCGGCGCAGTGTAGAGAGTGAATATCTATGTATCCTGCTGACAGATCGGCTCCAGCTGTACCTCAGATTGAAAGTAGAATTACGGGTTAAGTGATCGGCTCCAGCTGTACCTCAGATTGAAGGCAGAATTACGGGTCAAGTGATTGGCTCCAGCTGTACCTCAGATTGAAGGTAGAATTACGGGTTAAGTGATCGGCTCCAGCTGTACCTCAGATTGAAGTTCTCAGATTGAAGTTAGAATTACGGGTTAAGTGATCGGCTCCAGCTGTACCTCAGATTGAAGGTAGAATTGCGGGTCAAGTCAACGACTGACTGTACAACAGTGAAAGACAGGCTACCCAATATGAACATTGCAATGTGTATTGTTATTTCTGTATTCTAACACATTCTGAAAGTACATCTCCTGCTACGTACCACACTGGATGTCTCACTCCATTCGTTACCAAATACAACCAGACAACCAGTGTGGGCACGTACGGCCTCAAGAAAGCAAAAGGTCCTTGGGCCAATGTTAACCTTAGTTGGTCAGCACACAGGCTAAATCCGAGTGACATCCGGGTAGGTATAAGTCCTTTGGGCTGACTTCGCTTGGACAAATACACACGTGGAAATCTAAGTCTGAGGGCAAATGACAGCTTGGATAGAGCCTGCAGACCACAAAGGATGCCACGTTACGACATGCAAACAAATAATAATGATTTTAACAAGTGTACAATGAAATGTCTTCATCCTTCACACAAAGAGCCATGAGGTCGGAATTCCCCAATTTGAAGACCAAGTTACAGTTCAGAAGATAAGTCGACCATGATAGTTCAAGGGTGGTGCCAGAATAGCTTGGCGTTTATCGGCGCTAAGCTATTCTGGCAACACCCTTGAACTATCATGGTCGATTATTGCAGGGTGTTACGTTTGAATGATTTAAAAGTCAGTTCAGTTAACACTGAAGCCTTTTTCGGGCACCACCGTTGAACTATCATGGTCGGTTCATATCTTGTTGTAGTGTGTCAGGACTGAATGAGATAAAAGTCAGTTCAGTTCACAGGTGTCAAAATGATACCGACCTGCCACACTCAGAACAACCAGTCAAGTTACAACACAATATTTGCATCTTCACAGTCTTACAGCGTTCAAAACAACTGGTAACATTACAAAGAAAACTCATTCAACGTCGAGTTAGCATCTGCATTTTTCAGAGTCGATTATGTCGATCCATAAACAATTGAACATTGCAAATTTACAGGATGCGAAAACAAGAATAAAATTACAAAGAAACCTTTTTTCAAAGGTGGATACAGTTTACCAATAAAAAACAGTTTTTGCATTTTTCAAACTTGATTTAGTTTTTCAATAAGTCTCTTACTATAATACATGTAGTAATAGACTACTGGTTTTACACATGCCACACACAATGCAACTTTAAAGCATAGTGACACTGATAGTCATAAACAAATCTACAAGGAATATTTTGCAGTCTAAATCAAACTATTCAATGCGGTGCACACAAACGAGCATCACAAACAAGGCGCGTGTTCTTCAGACTTGTACAGATACACGGAGCAAATGAAGTTAGCGCATGATGCGGCAAGTCTACAGCGCTAACTACACTGGCATTATACAGATATGCGGCGAACATAACTCTAGCTGTGTTTGTCCTGCAGGAATCACGGTGACAAAACGCGCTACCGACAGCCAAAGGGAGATCTGTATAATGCAAATGCAGTACACGTTTGACACGTGACGCACAGTATGTGGCAATACGCTGTTTAAAAACAAACCTAAGCGTCTGTTGATTTTCCAGTGCTGGTGTTATTCACAGAAATGACAACCAAGCACATCCTTAGAGGCGCCAAGCTAATCTGGTGCTAGCCTTGAGCTGTCACGGTAACACCCTAGCTTGGCACCGAGTCTGATCTGGTACTACCCTTCAACTGTGAGGGTCCAGCTATCTGCCGCTGTAGTTTATCAGCTGTGAATTGGTCAGTGTTGTGTACTTACTATTGCAGGAAATACATATAATAATGAAAGACAAGGCAGCTTGGGCCAAGTCTTGAAATCTGAAGGTGGATGTCATTACACGTCATAAGTTTGACATGACAATGTAATGCCGCGTCTTAATATCCCGAAGTTACACTTCGCAAAGAGTCCGAAAGGCACATCGGAGACTTTAGCGAATCTACTTTGGTCACTTTGGCGAAGATATGGAAGCACCTTTGAACATGGCTGAACCTGTTCAGTGAATCTGCTTTGGTTTTCAACCATCACCTCGTCCGTTTAGTCGATCAGACCGAGACTATTCAAACAAGGGATACTCAAAATGGCGACTGGGAGATTGGGCAACAGCTTTACGCCGCCGGATACAAAAAGGCAGATTAATAAAAACAGATTGATTGCTTGATTGTACATTGCTTAACGTCCCGACAGCAACAAGACTTTCTCAGAACGTGCCTGCACTGCTTGTGAAAAAAATACTAAACAGAACATTGAATGTATGTCGCCAGCCGGTCCAATACGCTAAATAAACCTAACATATGGGGTCTAAATAAAGCTAAAAAAATTTAGCAACACACATCCAATATCAAGAGCTACTGGAAGCGCAGACAGTAGGGAGAGTTTAAAAAAGGAAAATACAAATGAAAGTACCAAGGGTAGACAGAAACACATGCCCCAGAATAGAGAAGAAAACCCACCCTGTGGGGCTGACCCGGGTGACCCTGGGAACTAAAAAGTAGTTAACCCCACCCAAGTCCCCCAGGGCAGACCCGGTGGAGAAATAAAAACAGAGGGGCTTACACACGTATATACAGGGATTATAGATACCTAGGTACCCATACGACAACAAAACAAAAATGCGATAGTACATGCAGCATCGTCGAGAGCAAATTCGAACCGAACCGGCGTGCGAGGGTAGGCGCCGCAAAATGGCGGCCCTCTGTGGACTGCGGGCAAAGAGAATGCTTCGACATATTAATACGCAAGAACTTGGCGAACATCGGACACTTCGGAATATTAATACGGCCTTTAAGGAATAAGAGTTAGACTGTACTGTGAAGAGGGAGGGAGAGGAAAGGGGCAGGGGGAGGAGGGGGAGAGGGGAGGGGCAGGGGGAGGAGGGAGGGAGAGGGGAGGGGCAGGGGGGGAGGGAGGGAGAGGGGAGGGGCAGGGGGAGGAGGGAGGGAGAGGGGAGGGGCGCGGGGAAGGATGAGTAGCACGACAGTCCTAACATTCAGGAACCCATCTGCCACTGTCAATAACAATAACGAACTGACCTGCGCCAACACACGGATCACAACAAAAATAATGTCTTTCATTGTCGTGTGAAAAAAGTGGTGACCACAATGATAAGAGAGGGGAGAGGGGCGCTTAACTCCTTCATTGCCAGTGATCGCAGATTGTGTTTCTACACTCTTGTTCATTCAACGTCACACAGACCAAGCAGTCCACGGAACCATAGAAAATAGTGTTAGCAAGAGGCATAGATCCTCATCAGCCCCCGCGACTGAGGTAAGCTGGGTGGTGTTCACATTGTCTCGGCACTGAAGAGGTTACGTCTGTCGGCTGACCAGTAGATATGTGTGCAGGGGGGTCATTGTTAGTCGGCCGACAGCAAGAACCCGCTAAAAAACGTAGCGGAGCCCCAGTAGTAGCTATCGTAGTAAGCCTTGAGCGACACGCGCTGTCCCTGTACCAGGTGAAGCACGGCGTGACAGCTGGAGCCCTGGTCACGACCTGAGTAATAGCTGGATGTCATACAGACCCAGGTATTGTCCATCATGATGATCACACTGGCGGCTGGAGGACTCGTAACGACCGTCTCAACACTGGCGAAGAAGCCGTATGTTCCGTTCCTTGGGACGGTGAACTGTCCTGTTGTGTTGCTGTACGACCCTCCCTCGTTGTTCATGACGTAATCCATTATGACGGGGTTACCGCCACTCACCTGTTTGTGTGACGACAGACTGGCGTGGAAACTCACCCGTGCAGACACCTTGTCTGTAAACAACGGAAAGAAACCACACGAGTCATTTCAATATCCTGATGTCTTTAATACTGTGACTCCACCCCTAGTACTGACATTTTGTGTGTGTGGAAAATTTCATCCTCGGGGCGCGGGGGAGTGGGGTGGGGGGCAGGTCATATCATTGACGACCCCCCCCCCCACAACCCCCCACCCCCACCCCCCCCCCCCCCCCACCCCCCCACCCCCCCCCCCCCAAAAAAAAAAAAAAAAAAAAAAAAAAAAAAAATTATTCGAGTTTTCCGCCTTAAATTACATTACATAATTCATTTCAAGAGACAGATCAACAATTATAGTTCAAGGATAATAACAGCCTCCCACACTACAGATAATACGGAAATAATAACAACCTCCCACATTACAGATATAACGGAGATGATAACACCCTCCCACACTACAGATATCAAGGAGATAATAACACCCTCCCACACTACAGATATAACGGAGATAATAACACCCCCCCACAATACAGATATAACGGAGATAATAACACCCTCCCACACTACAGATATCACGGAGATAATAACACCCTCCCGCACTACAGATATCACAGAGATAATAACACCCTCCCACACTACAGATATAACGGAGATAATAACACCCTCCCACACTACAGATATCACGGAGATAATAACACCCTCCCACACTACAGATATAACGGAGATAATAACACCCTCCCACACTACAGATATAACCGAGATAATAACACCCTCCCACACTACAGATATAACGGAGAGGATAACACCCTCCCACACTACAGATATAACGGAGATGATAACACTCTCCCACACTACAGATATAACGGAGATAATAACACCCTCCCACACTACAGGTATAACGGAGATAATAAAACCCTCCCACACTACAGATATAAACGAGATGATAACACCCTCCCACACTACAGATATGACGCTGATAATAACACCCTCCCACACTACAGATATAACGGAGATGATAACACTCTCCCACACTGAAGATATAACGGAGATAATAACACCCTCCCACACTACAGGTATAACGGAGATAATAACACCCTCCCACACTACAGATATAACGGAGATAATAACACCCTCCCACACTACAGATATAACCGAGATAATAACACCCTCCCACACTACAGATATAACGGAGATGATAACACTCTCCCACACTACAGATATAACGGAGATAATGGCACCCTCCCACACTACAGATATATAAGAGATAATAACACCCTCCCACACTACAGATATAACCGAGATAATAACACCCTCCCACACTACAGATATAACCGAGATAATAACACCCTCCCACACTACATATAATATTATAACGGATATAATAACACCCTTCCACACTACAGATATAACGGAGATGATAACACTCTCCCACACTACAGATATAACGGAGATAATAACACCCTCCCACACTACAGATATAACGGAGATAATAACACCCTCCCACACTACAGATATAACCGAGATAATAACACCCACAATACAGATATAATGGAGATAATAACACCCTCACACACTACAGATATGACCGAGATAATAACACCCTCCCACACTACAGATATAACGGAGATAATAACACCCTCCCACACTACAGATATAACGGAGATAATAACACCCTTCTACACTACATATATAACGGAGATGATAACACTCTCCCACACTACAGATATAACGGAGATAATAACACCCTTCCACACTACAGATATAACGGAGATGATAACACTCTCCCACACTACAGATATAACGGAGATAATAACACCCTCCCACACTACAGATATAACCGAGATAATAACACCCTCCCACACTACAGATATAACCGAGATAATAACACCCTCCCACACTACAGATATAACGGAGATAATAACACCCTCCCACACTACAGATATAACGGAGATAATAACACCCTCCCACACTACAGATATAACGGAGATAATAACACCCTCACACACTACAGATATAACGGAGATAATAACACCCTCCCACACTACAGATATAACAGAGATAATAACACCCTCACACACTACAGATATAACCGAGATAATAACACCCTCCCACACTACAGATATAACTGAGATAATAACACCCTCCCACACTACAGATATAACGGAGATAATAACACCCTCTCACACTACAGATATAACCGAGATAATAACACCCTCCCACACTACAGATATAACGGAGATAATAACACCCTCCCACACTACAGATATAACCGAGATAATCACACCCTCCCACACTACAGATATAACAGAGATGATAACACCCTCCCAAACTACAGATAGAACGGAGATGATAACACCCTCCCACACTACATATATAACGGAGATAATAACACCCTCCCACACTACAGGTATAACGGAGATAATAAAACCCTCCCACACTACAGATATAACCGAAATGATAACACCCTCTCACACTACAGATATGACGCTGATAATAACACCTTCACACACTACAGGTATAACGGAGATAATAAAACCCTCCCACACTACAGATATAACCGAGATGATAACACCCTCCCACACTACAGATATGACGCTGATAATAACACCATCCCACACTACAGATATAATGGAGATGATAACACTCTCCCACACTACAGATATAACGGAGACAATAACACCCTCCCACACTACAGATATAACCGAGATAATAACACCATCCCACACTACAGATATGACCGAGATAATAACACCCTCACACACTACAGATATAACGGAGATAATAACACCCTCCCACACTACACATATAACGGAGATGATAACACCCTCCCACACTACATATATAACGGAGGTAATAACACCCTCCCACACAACAGGTATAACGGAGATAATAAAACCCTCCCACACTACAGATATAACCGAGATGATAACACCCTCCAGCACTACAGATATGAAGCTGATAATAACACCCTCCCACACTACAGATATAAGGGAGATGATAACACTCTCCCACACTACAGATATAACGGAGATGATAACACTCTCCCACACTACAGATATAACGGAGATAATAACACCCTTCCACACTACAGATATAACGGAGATGATAACACTCTCCCACACTACAGATATAACGGAGATAACGGAGATGATAACACTCTCCCACACTACAGATATAACGGAGATGATAACACTCTCCCACACTACAGATATAACGGAGATAATAACACCCTTCCACACTACAGATATAACGGAGATGATAACACTCTCCCACACTACAGATATAACGGAGAAAATAACACCCTCCCACACTACAGATATAACGGAGATAATAACACCATCCCACACTACAGATATAACCGAGATAATAACACCCACACTACAGATATAACGGAGTTAATAACACCCTCACACACTACAGATATAACCGAGATAATAACACCCTCCCACACTACAGATAGAACGGAGATAATAACACCCTCCCACACTACAGATATAACGGAGATAATAACACCCTCCCACACTACAGATATAACCGAGATAATAACACCCTCCCACACTACAGATATAACTGAGATAATAACACCCTCCCACACTACAGATATAACGGAGATAATAACACCCTCCCACACTACAGATATAACCGAGATAATAACACCCTCCCACACTACAGATATAACGGAGATAATAACACCCTCCCACACTACAGATATAACCGAGATAATCACACCCTCCCACACTACAGATATAACGGAGATAATAACACCCTCCCACAATACAGATATAACGGAGATGATAACACCCTCCCACACTACATATATAACGGAGATAATAACACCCTCCAACACTACATGTATAACGGAGATAATAAAACCCTCCCACACTACAGATATAACCGAGATGATAACACCCTACGACACTACAGATATGACGCTGATAATAACACCCTCCCACACTACAGATATAACGGAGATGATAACACTCTCCCACACTACAGATATAACGGAGATAATAACACCCTCCCACACTACAGATATAACCGAGATAATAACACCCTCCCACACTACAGATATAACCGAGATAATCACACCCTCCCACACTACAGATATAACGGAGATGATAACACCCTCCCACACTACAGATATAACGGAGATGATAACACCCTCCCACACTACATATATAACGGAGATAATAACACCCTCCCACACTACAGGTATAACGGAGATAATAAAACCCTCCCACACTACAGATATAACCGAGATGATAACACCCTCCCACACTACAGATATGACGCTGATAATAACACCCTCCCACACTACAGATATAACTGAGATGATAACACTCTCCCACACTACAGATATAACGGAGATAATAACACCCTCCCACACTACAGATATAACGGAGATAATAACACCCTCCCACACTACAGATATAACCGAGATAATAACACCCTCCCACACTACAGATATAACGGAGATGATAACACTCTCCCACACTACAGATATAACGGAGATAATGGCACCCTCCCACACTACAGATATAACCGAGATAATAACACCCTCCCACACTACAGATATAACCGAGATAATAACACCCTCCCACACTACAGATATAACCGAGATAATAACACCCTCCCACACTACATATAATATTATAACGGAGATAATAACACCGTTCCACACTACAGATATAACGGAGATGATAACACTCTCCCACACTACAGATATAACGGAGATAATAACACCCTCCCACACTACAGATATAACGGAGATAATAACACCCTCCCACACTACAGATTTAACCGAGATAATAACACCCACACTACAGATATAACGGAGATAATAACACCCTCCCACACTACAGATATAACCGAGATAATAACACCCTCCCACACTGCATATAATATTATAACGGAGATAATAACACCCTCCCACACTACAGGTATAACGGAGATAATAACACCCTCCCACACTACAGGTATAACGGAGATAATAACACCCTCCCACACTACAGATATAACGGAGATAATAACACCCTCCCACACTACAGATATAACGGCGATAATAACACCCTCCCACACTACAGATATAACGGAGATAATAACACCCTCCCACACTACAGATATAACGGAGATAATAACACCCTCCCACACTACAGATATAACGGAGATAATAACACCCTCCCACACTACAGATATAACGGAGATAATAACACCCTCCCACACTACAGATATAACCGAGATAATAACACCCTCCCACACTGCATATAATATTATAACGGAGATAATAACACCCTCCCACACTACAGGTATAACGGAGATAATAACACCCTCCCACACTACAGGTATAACGGAGATAATAACACCCTCCCACACTACAGATATAACGGAGATAATAACACCCTCCCACACTACAGATATAACGGTGATAATAACACCCTCCCACACTACAGATATAACGGTGATAATAACACCCTCCCACACTACAGATATAACGGAGATAATAACACCCTCCCACACTACAGGTATAACGGTGATAATAACACCCTCCCACACTACAGGTATAACGGAGATAATAACACCCTCCCACACTACAGGTATAACGGTGATAATAACACCCTCCCACACTACAGGTATAACGGAGATAATAACACCCTCCCACACTACAGGTATAACGAAGATAATAACACCCTCCCACACTACAGATATAACGAAGATAATAACACCCTCCCACACTACATATAATATTATAACGGAGATAATAACACCCTCCCACACTACAGATATAACGGAGATAATAACACCCTCCCACACTACAGATATAACGGAGATAATAACACCCTCCCACACTACAGATATAACGGAGATAACACACTCCCACGCTACATATAAGACGTATTATTAGCAACTTGTACATCTGATGCTGGTTATCCCCGACCACATCATAAGCCAAGTCGACTGTATTTAATTGTAAAACAACTCTAGCAAGTGCACTTCTGTCTGACGAAATGTTCTCCACGTTCAGTCTGTACCTGTTTAGATGGGCTTGCCATTACATCAGAAAGCAAAGTTAAAAGTTGGAAAATAGATCCCCTTGATTGCCGAGAAAAATGAACACCATCCAATGCAAGAGATAGATCCACATGTGCCCCCGCTGTTACGGGGCTCATGAGGACATGTTTCTTGCGGACATCAAAACCACTTTGAATCTATGTTTCTGGGTAGGCTGGGATCTTTAGCGTTGAATTCACAAAACGTCCAGTCTATTCTGACACAAACTGCAGTACAGGCTACGTAACATGGACTGAAAGTTTCTGTAAGTAGCAGTTAAGGGGTCAACCAAGGGATAGATCGAGTCTCACCCTGCAGAATGTCAACGACGTTCGTCAAGTTGGTGATGTCTTTGTGGTGCTGGGTCTTCAGACTGTGAAGCTGGTCCGTCAGGTCTGCGTTCTCAGTTTTCAGCTGAATTTGCTGGGCCTCTATCAGCGTCAGCCTGGCCTTCGTCTCGTCCACAGTCACCTTGACCTCTTGCATCATGGGGTTGTCGTCATGGAAACAGACAGCAGCTGGGGAGCTGGGATTGAGACGGCAGGAGTAGTTTCCCCCTTCTACAGGGTTGTCCAACAGCAGCTCGAAGTAGCCGTTGACATAGTTCCTGCTGAGCAGGAAAGATCCGGACGGCGTCTGGTGAACACAACAAACAGAACTGGGCCACTCTCCTGGAAAGTGTTTGTTCTGGGTTGCTTACTTTGGATTGTGATTCAAAACCGAACTTTATAATGACGTCACATCTCACGCATCATTGTGGTGTATCCATGCGCATGATTGACGTCTTGAGTGTATTGTATAAATGTGTTGAGTTACGCATGGAAAGTACTTTCAAACTGAAATTGCTGACATGCGACTAACTGCAAGTCAACAGCTCTATACGTGACATTAAAGGATAAATGAACCCATTGTACTGTCAAACAGCAATTTGTGGTAATCTCTAACGCGTACCTGCCAGATTTTCCTTTATCTAAATTACAACATAGTCATACGAGAGTGCTCTTCATTTTCTATTTACATAGTTTAAAACAAATGGTCTTTCTCCGATATTTAAAAAGAAATGGGTGTAAAAAATATTCGCTTTGAGTTTTCACCCTTTATGTGGAAGTGCTGACCCAAATACTTTCATAACAATAAGGCATTTACACATTATCATCTTGTTTACCAGCACAGTTGTGTTTTGAAAGACAATTTGTGTACACATATTTGGACTCAACCAGGGATCGAACCTGCCGCCTACAGTTACAGTCCAGTGCTCTACAATATCTGATCCACCCGGGTCCTGAACTCCAAAACGTACACACAAGAAACTGAAATAAGGCTGGCCGAGTACGTTTTTGCAGCTGTTCCCCCAAAAAGAAACTCACAATAGCACATGACGGCAGGGATATAAAGCAAATGAATGAATCCGTCAATCAGTCGATCAATCACTTAATCACGCAATCACTCAATCGATCAATCAATCAATCAGTCAGTCAGTAAGTCAGTCAATCAATCACAATGCCGAAATGAGAAAATGTGCAAACAAATTGCGACCTTCCACATGACGTCCACTGGCGGCTGGCCGGGACTGGTGAGCATCCCACATGTCAGCTGCACGTGCCAGTCCCCTGTGACGTTGTTATACACGGCGTGACGATCCTGGCTCACCACCAGCTCCCCGCTTCTTGTTCCCGGCGGGGCTGTAAAGATTAATGTGAATATTCTTACTGACGTCATCAACAATGTAACAGCCGACGAGGATTTGAGATGTTTTCACTGATCAACATTGTGCATAGAGGGCCACAATATTGAATTTGGCAGCCTCCGTCTGCGCACCCCTGAAACAAGACATTTTAGTTTCATTACGAGTTAGGCTTTGCTAGTG
Source organism: Semisulcospira habei (assembly GCA_036245525.1). Lineage (NCBI taxonomy): Eukaryota > Metazoa > Mollusca > Gastropoda > Semisulcospiridae > Semisulcospira > Semisulcospira habei. Next base: position 270,734,980 of record BTPG01000001.1, read on the forward strand.
GTTCTTGTCTCTTCGAGGGTCCGATCAAGAAGCCGCTTATTGTGAAGAAAATAGTCGAGGGCTTTATCTTCAAACTAAAATCCCTAATCAGAACCTAAAGGTGACAAGCACCGCTGGCAAAGCCCAACTGGTAATACAACAATTGTGTCTTCAACTGCAAAAATATAAATGCACGAAGTATCCCCTTGAAAACACCGCTAGTAAGAACTTTCAGTCCTCATGGGGCGGAACTCTCAATGTCAACGAATCAATGTCTGTTTACCGACAGAACGTGGCTTTCGCTTCGTGTCGGAACACCTGCACACAGTTCTTTTGCTATGTAGTACCTCCACATTATCAGCATGTTATGCTTAGAAGTTTGACAGAATGAAAGGTGTTTGTATTGAGAAATGTGGTTGACCAAAGACGCATTTGGGAACAGCGTTTTGCTCAGCGAGTACGTTGTCATCGTAACATGTGGTAAATTGAGTCTACTTATCACATGTTACCTTGGTGACTGATACGTAAACTCCCGACGCTTTGAGAACGGGCGACCAGGCAAAGAAAGTGACTAGAGCTAGGTGAATGAGAAAAGTGTATGGAGTCTGAAAAAAGAGACGTACAATTAGAAGACAGAGGGATAACAACATGGCCGTAGCATGTAATCCTTGTAACGTCACGGATCTTCCAGAACATGTCACATGTATTGTGCTACAAGATGCCAACAATGTTCTATCCATGTGAAAATTTGTTCTCAAGTCCTAAATACTAAATACAACAACAGTACTGATTCGCAGGTTTAAATCACACAATGCGCGGCCAATTGTATTGGGCATGCGTGTCTTCAATATGGGCCTGACTAGTTACTAGTGCAGGTATTGTTAGCAGCATGTGACTACGACACCTGCCACCTGTTCCCACAGATAATTTTACGCTCAATGTTAGCAATTTATTTTCTAATCTTGGATTCGGAACTTTGTCGAATTATAAGTTTCGTGAAAGAAGATACACAACAGCATTGCCTTTCTAGTGTTAGATTTATACAACTTTTGCGGAGGATCAAAACGACTGCAGACACCTTTTCGTAAGATTTGCTCTAATAGAGAACAACGCCACAAGCTGTTTGAACGGATCCCAGTGCGCAAAGGTAATCGGGCCGACATCGGCCGCCGTTGTCCCGCGCACTGCTGTGTACGGGCCAGCGGCGGTGTGAATCTGTTTATCATACTCACCAGCAACCTGCAGGAAAGCACTCCTGTAGGAGTCAGCGAATGTCCCGGAAGTGTGACGGATACTCACTGCCACGGAATAGTTACCGCTGTCGGTAAGGGTCACGTGATCAAGCGCAAGTCTCGCGCTGCCAAGGTGACGTACTCGCCCAGAAAATGTCGGCATGATGAGGAAGTTTCCGTCAGAGAAGATGCCGGCTATCATCTGATTTGAACGCTCGTCTGCACTGTACCATCTGAAATAAAAAGAACAACTCGTTCATTCAACCATCCAGCAACCATGTTTACAAACTGGTCTCAGCAAGAGGCATAGATCCGCATAAGCTCTAGCAATTGCGGGGGCTTATGGGGATCTATACCTCTTGCAGTTGGCAGGTGTTTCTATTTTTCCCGGCAGTGAAGGAGTTAAACAAATCTAAATGGTTTCCAGTTGTCTTATTGTAAGTCTTACCGGGCGGTCCGTGGCGCAGGAGTAAAGCATATGCCTCCAATGCTAAAGGTGCACGAGGCGATACCGGGTTTCGGCGTCGGACTTTTCTCCTCCGTTAAGTTTCACGTTAATTCGGGTGGACCGTCGGGGGTTCTTTCTCCGGGTACACCGGCTCTTCCTCTCCCTCCACTTTCGTAAGGGTTTCAGGCCACTTTATAAATTTTACGTACGAGCGATCAAATTTTCCGAAATTTTAATAGCTGAGCTGACCCATCTCTTCAAGTGAATGTCCTGTGTTTGTCTTGCAGTGTGTTTGTCTTCAGAGTGAATGCATATGTTTCACGTGAGCGTTCGTGTTGGGTTCAGTTCGAGGCGCTTTGAGTCGATTTACAGAATTAGTTAAGCTATATAAGGACCGGTATTAATATTGCTGTTATATAATAATAATAATAATAATAATAATAATAATAATAATAATAATAATAATAATAATAATAATAATAATAATAATAATAATAATAATAATAATAATAATAATAATAATAATAATAATAATAATAATAATAATAATAATAATAATAATAATAATCTGTCGGGGTGAGACTTGCTGTTGGTGTCTGTCACTGTCAGAATACAGCAGAATGTCTGACTGTCTGTATCTGTCGGGGTGAGACTTGCTGTTGGTGTCTGTCACTGTCAGAATACAGCAGAATGTCTGACTGTCTGTATCTGTCGGAGTGAGACTTGCTGTTGGTGTCTGTCACTGTCAGAATACAGCAGAATGTCTGACTGTCTGTATCTGTCGGGGTGAGACTTGCTGTTGGTGTCACGGTCAGAATACAGCAGAATGTCTGACTGTCTATATCTGTCGGGGCGAGACTTGCTGTTGGTGTCTGTCACTGTCAGAATACAGCAGAATGTCTGACTGTCTGTATCTGTCGGAGTGAGACCTGCTGTTGGTGTCTGTCACTGTCAGAATACAGCAGAACGTCTGACTGTCTATACCTGTCGGGGTGAGACTTGCTGTTGGTGTCTGTCACTGTCAGAATACAGCAGAACGTCTGGCTGTCTATATCTGTCGGGGCGAGACTTGCGCACTGCAGTACAATCCTTTTCTACGCTAACCGTACCCAGCAATGTTTCTGTTTTCAAGCGCACCGTCTCCAAACTTGCGTTATCTGGTTGGACTTTGTCTCCGAGATTCATGGTTAATATCGGGCGCCAGGTGACTAAAAGTGACTTTTCAACAGTGTAGTACAGTTACAGATATAAAAGGAATAGGTGTCTGTGTATTAAATAAAGTATTGAAACATAGCTGTAAAACTATACACATGTAATCCGCATGTTTAATTAAGGAAAAAAAAATAACTCAATTATTACCCTACAGACAGACAAACGGAGGGATGGAAGACGACGAAGTTTCAGTTGAGGAAATAGACATTTAGCTGATGACGTACGTCTTAGTTAGCCACTGCATACAAGCACCCATTCTTAAAGGGGTGTCTGTGTGTGTGTCACAGTGTATGTGTATGTGTATGTGTGTGTGTGTGTGTGTGTGTGTGTGTGTGTGTGTGTGTGTGTGTGTATGAGAAAGAGAGAAAGAGAGAGAGAGAGAGAGAGAGAGAGAGAGAGAGAGAGAGAGAGAGAGAGAGAGAGAGAGAGAGAGAAATGAAATGAAATGAAATGAAACTTTATTTTTCAAGGATAAATGATTAGGTACCTTCAATGACCTTTTTTCAATCATGTCCTTGCTAAGCTATAGCATGCACGTAAACACACATACACATAATGTATTATATAAAAGTATACACAATAGTAAAAATACTGACAGACAACAATGCTTCCATTTCAAATAATCAATGCTCACATTACACGCCACACACACACACACACACACACACACACACACACACACACACACACACACACACACACACACACACACACACACACACACAGAGAGAGAGAGAGAGAGAGAGAGAGAGAGAGAGAGAGAGAGAGAGAGAGAGAGAGAGAGAGAGAGAGAGAGAGAGAGACAGACACACACTGACATCAAGCAAAACATCGAACATTAAACATTAAAAAAAAGATTATGATGTTATGCTGCAAAATAAATGACAAAGAACACCTCAGCAAGTCTAAAATATTATGTATGATACATGAATATGATAAGGAAATGTTTCTGCACTCAATGACGGTATGAAAAAAAACTGTTTTCACATGTTCTTAATAAATTTAAGCAGTTGGTACTTGAACATTCGTAAAGAAGGTGTTGCTTTAATGTCTGCAGGAACTGTGTTCCATAATTTTGCACCAGAGTAGGAGAGGGACGTCTTGTAAATATCTAAGCGGGGCCTTGGTACTACCAGATTGTTCCCTGATGTTCGACTAGCTCTGTGGGCAAGTGCAAACAAATTAGAGAGATAGGCTGGTGAGTCTGAGAGGGTGATTTTGCGCATAAGAACCAACTTATTATAAATGAACTGCTTGTCAAGTGGTAGGATATCCAGCAGCTTGAACTTGTAATCCGTGCTAATGACTTGCATGGGTCTGTCAATGATTAATTTGATTGCCCGCCTGTGAAGCGAATTCATCCTTTTGAGATTAGCATCACTGCTTCCATCCCAAACTGAGGAGGCATAATCCAAATGTGGCTGAATATGGGCAGAGTATAAAAGTTCCTTGTTGGTTCGTTAGTACAAAATCTTAATTTTGACAGTAAGAATAAGTTTTTTGATATTGTTTTACACACTTTGGTAATATGGCTTTGCCAACACATTTTGTCATCAATGATGATTCCAAGCACCCGCTATTCCTTGACTTGCTCAACAGACTGCCCATTCAAATAGAGCTGTAGGGGAGGCGGGTTCAGTGCTGCTTTTGTCTAGTAGTAATTAACATACATTTGGTCTTAGTAGGATTGGGAATCATATAATTGTTTTGACACCATGTGGAAACATCATTCAAGCCGCTTTGTATGGACTGGGTTATACAGGATGCATCCGACGATGACACGTCAAGAGTTCCATCATCATCAAAGAGACTACAGATTAAACGAGGGTCGGATATATGTAAGGGAAGATCGTTTATAAAAACTGAAAATAATAATGGACCGAGGACGGATCCTTGTGGTACTCCGTGCTCTATCACCCCCTCATGTGAGTTTGTACCATTCACACAGACGTACTGTGTGCGCCTATTTAGATATGATGTAATGAAGGCAAGGGTGTCATTACTCAGCTGATAGGCAGCAAGCTTTTTAATTAAAAGATCATGGTTGACAAGATCAAAAGCTTTAGAAAGGTCCAAAAATACCGCTCCAGTCATTTGCCCATTATTCATAGCAGTTAACCATCTGTCAACCAGGTGAACCAAAGCTGTGTGACAAGAATGTCTCTTACGAAAACCAGACTGTAGTGGATGGATGAGTTTGTATTTATCTAAGAAATGTTGTAAATGTGTGTGGATATGTCTTTCAATCGGTTTTGACAGAGTTGTCAACAGAGAAATGGGTCTGAAATGGTTGGGGTCATTTAAATCTTTTGTTTTAGGTAGCGGTATTACCTTTGCCGTTTTCAGACCAGACGGAAATTGTCCATGTTGTGTGCAAAGGTTGTAGATGTATGTTAGTGACTCGACGACGTATGGAATAGCCATTTTAAGAACAGTGCTGCTAATTCCATCATGGCCAGATGTACGTTTACACTTTAATGAAGAAATGGATTTTCCCACTTCATAAACTGTTAAGAGCGGAATGCTGCAAGACGTGGTAGGTGTTAATCTTTCAGCACAAAACCTTTTTAGCTTTTCTGAAACATCAGATGGTTGACCGGGCGACGTAAGATTCTGTAGCAGTGTAGTGGCGGTAGAGAGAAAATGCTGATTAAACGTAGCAGCTGATATTTTAGTGCACTGTGCGGTATTTCTTGACCTCGTAAAGGCGTTTATTGCACGCCAAACAGAAACGATACCTTTTTTGCCGTTCATGAGATGGTGAAAGTGAGACCTCTGAGCATTTCTAACTAAATATTTTATAAGGTTTCTTTGTTTTCGGTAAGCTACAAAATTATTGCTCCTTTTATAATCATCTCGGAGCTGCATGGCATCTTTAATTTCGTTGTTCAACCACGCGGGAAGCTGGGGATTTTTCACTCGTTTTTCTCTGAAAGGAGCATGTTTATCAAGAACACCAAGAAACAATCTGTACCATTCAGAGAGAGCCTCATTAGGGTCACCTTGGTTGTAAACTGTGTGGAAAGATACTTGACTTAGGTCATGCAGAAATACGTCTTTGTTGAAGTGCTTCAAACATCTATATCTAATAGTTGTGTGCTGGTGTTTACGAAAAGTAGTATTTGCTTTCAATGGCCAGCCTCAACACACAGGGTAATGATCACTAATTCCTATTTGGGGCACCTTTACTCCCACTACCCTTGACTTATTAGTTGTGGAGATGTGTCAATAAGGCTGGAGGAAGTAGAATTAACACGGGTAGCAGCAGTAACTAACTGCTTCAGTCCAAACATAGAAATGGTACATTCCCAGGCATTGCTTTTCTGGGGTGAGCGACATTGGGTGCATCGTTTTTACGTGCACGAGCGCCAGCCGTGTGTTTATTTCTCGCACAACGCTATAATCGGTGCTTGAAACAAACCAGTTAACCACAACTGGCTTAGACTGAAGCTGAAAAAGGTACCATGACAATTCGATCGCTGTAGGAATGTGTCAGGGGTCATCATACTATTCAACATAGATTCTAGCCTGCAATTGGTTCACTCATTAACTATTCGACCAATGAGAACCATCGTTCTATAAGCCGACCTAATTCTCCGAAAATTTTTCGTTTTGAAAGAAGGATTGTCTCCCTGTTAGATCGTGTGTGTGTGTGTATGTCTCACACACACACACACACACACACACACACACACACACACACACACACACACACACACACACACACACACACACACACACACACACACATACACACACACACACACAAGCACGATCTAACAGGGAGACAATCCTTCTTTCAAAGTGAGAGAGAGAGTGAGAGAGAGAGAGAGAGAGAGAGAGAGAGAGAGAGAGAGAGAGAGAGAGAGAGAGAGAGAGAGAGAGAGAGAGAGAGAGAGCAGTTAAATTACATAATCTCTGGATGTTCCGTTAAAGTTTTTTTTCTGGCCGATGAATACTTGACCCACTGCTCATTGAATTGGCCCATTGAATTTTGACTGAGTGGGCCAGTTGGCCCATAGCCTATTTTTCGAAAAATAAACCCTGGTGTACACGTACAATGTTCTGTGCTCACTAAATATACAGGCCCGCAAAAAAACAAAAGTTTGTAGTTGCAGCACAGAGAGTCCACTACAACGAGAATACTGCCGATAACTGCGCTTTCTTTTATAGAGGTCCTCTGAGCATTTTTCTATGTAAATGACTTGACCTATAGCTAGCTTCAGACATTACAACACACACTGTTTTTTTTCTCCCAAGTTCAGACTGTAACGCTACACACTTAACTTATCGAGTCCTGATACAGTGAGATGGCGATCGACCATGATATTTCAAGCTTGGAGCTATTCTGGCACCACCCTTGAACTGTCATGGTCGATCGCCATCTCACTGTATCAGGACTCGATAAGTTAAGTGTGTATTACAGTCTGAACTTGGGAGAAAACAAAACAGTGCACTAACGAGCTCTTCCAATGTCTTTCTCCAACTAGCTATATTCAAAATTTCAAGTGTATATACCGTAATCAAAATTACAGATTCTAATGTGTGTGTGTATGTATGTAAACACGAAAATCTAATGTGGGTTATTAACCAACTTTCTATAAACGGTCATTTACTTCTACAATGAGACATCTAATTTCAATATGCTCAAAAAATCGCCTAGACACCCATTGAGAAAAAGCATTTTTTGTTCAAGCTTATACGTACGCAAGTGCCAGAGATTTGTTTACATACATACTCACACACACACATAAGGCGCTTCGCACCAAAACTACGTTCAACAACAAAATTAGAGTAGCTAGATGTGATGTCATTTTTATATTGTTCCTTCTTTGCCTGACAATGAGGCCCGCCCCCCTGTTATGTCACTTGCATGCTACTGAACGGGTCCCGACCAGCCCATCTCAAAGTCTGCCGTATTTTCAATACAGTTGACAATAAAATATAAGGAAGACAGTTGACTGTTACAACCTGTCATCTGATGATTTTGTGACCTTGAGCCCATGTAGTGATGCACGCCGATCCTTTTTATTATTATTTTTTGTGATGTTATTTCAGGAGATGCAGAACACCGCTGTTGAGTCTCGTACAAGACTTTGCCTAGAGGGAGAGATGGAGAATATGCGACATAACCTGAGCAGCCTCCGCCTGAACAAAGAAGAGGCGCGCGCAGGGCTCTGTAAGTTGGTTCCTTTCTTCACAAGGGGAACACAGACAAACAGGAAAGGCATAGATCCTCATGAGGAGTGTGACCAGGGCTGTGATTGTGTGATTAACTCCTTGTGACCAGGGATGTGATGGTGTGATTAACTACTTGTGACCAGGGCTGTGATCATGTGATTAACTCCTCGTGTCCAGGTCTGTGATGGTGTGATTAACTACTTGTGACCAGGTCTGTGATCGTGTGATTAACTCCTTGTGACCAGGGTTGTGATGGTGTGAATAACTCCTTTTGACCGGGGCTGTGATCGTGTGATTAACTCCTTGTGACCAGGGCTGTGATCATGTGATTAACTCCGTGTGATCATGTGATTAAGACTATTATCCCCGGATCCCTGTAGCAAGAGATGGCTTGACCATGATAATTCAAGGGCAGTGCCAGATTAGCTTGGCGCCTTAATCTGGCACTACCCTTGAATTATCATGGTCAAGCCATCTCCCGCAACAGGTACAGAGTGGTTAGGCAACACCTACAAAATTTGAAAAATGGGACCATGGGGCTTAAAAGGTTTAACTCCTTGTGACACTCATTATAATAAACTTTCAAAAAAAAATATAACAGGCTACAAAAACTCGGCTGCTCACTTCAGCTCTAAATTCTAGCGTATAATTAAGTCACATAAAAGTATGGTATCCCTATCACCTGGTAGCTCTAGAAAGTACGAGAACATTCCCAAAACAAAATAAAGGCTGCTCAATACACGCGCACAGGAAAACAAAAAGTAGCGAAAATGTTGCGATGCCAACTAACCGACGTGACACTTACGATGTCACTAGACAGTGCGACCTTTCTAGAACGTTCCGGACTAAACTTAACAAAACGAAATCTGCTCTACTCACGAACAAAAGAAAATCTTACTAAAAAAAAGCACGTGAATCGTAACCGTGATAGCTCAAATAAACATCGGATCGTTACCTACGAATAACACACGACCGCTCTCACAGGATAACACAACCACAATCGTAACAGTACTCTGGTCTTTCTCGGGCTTGGATTTTTTACATGTCAAACTATACTGTTGACATTTTTAATTTGCATGTTTTTATGTAAAATGGGTATATGGTCTTTGTACACTTTTGGCGTATTGTCAGCTTGGCTGTTGTTGGCAATGACGGTTCAGAGGGTTATCTCTGTTGTGTGGCCGCATCGCATTAAGGTGATATGCACCAGGAAGAATAATAATAATAATAAGGAAGATTTATAAGGCGCCAATACATGGTAAGATACTCTAGGCGCCGTACATATGAACAAAACATACAAATATTACACAAAAAGTGACAAAGCCACATGTACAATTACACAAAAGAACAGAATTATGACTAAATACATGAACACTGATAATCAAAGTGGGAAAAGATGGGTTTTAAGACTGTGTTTAAAACTGGCACTAGACTCACTGTGTCTCAATGATTTAGGAAGATCATTCCAGGCTGATGGACCCTGGTAAGAAAAAGATCTCTGCCCAAATCCTTTAGTCCTCACTGTAGGAATACGAAGCATTTTATTGTCAGACGAACTGCGCAATTGCCTCGAAGGGATATAACAGTGAAGGAGCTCTGAGAGATAAGTGGGTCCAGTGCCAGAAAGAGAAACATGACAAATGGACAAGACTTTGTGCTTGACTCTCTCCTTCACTGGCAACCAGTGGAGAGCGTGCAGGATGGGGGACACATGGTCTGACCTTTTCACTTTCATGACCAGACGTGCGGCTGAATTTTGGACTCTCTGGAGCCGATCAAATAGATACTGCGGGCATCCAGATACGAGTGAGTTGGCATAGTCAATGCGAGACAGAACAAATGAACAAACCAGAGTTTTTGTAGCCTCTGAGGTAAGGAACTGTCTAATAGAGCTAATACGATGCATCTCCAAATAGGCTGCCCTGCAAATGTTTATCACCTGTTTATCCATGGACAAGTCCTGCTCAATTGCAACACCCAGATTCTTCACTGACTGAGAGAAGCTGACGGTCGTGTTCTCAATCATGATATGCTGAGGCAAAGCGGTAGAAGAAGACATTCTGGGTGATGCAATGAGCATGGCTTCCGTTTTTCCTTCATTCAGTTTGAGCTTGTTTTCTGACATCCACAGCCTCACATCAAGAATGCAAAGTGACACGCTGTCACGACACGCCTGACGGAGTCAGGGCGCCGTGGACAATATGAGTGCAGACACTCGAGAAAACCCACCCACTCTAAATAAATAACGCAACGCCAGTGATAAACAACAAACAAATCCTTTATTACCTACTCTTACTCTAACCCCCACCCCAACCCACTAACGCCCCACACACTCACACATACCCACACATGCACTCATAACGTATTAACACTTAAAAAAGATTAACATATAAAAAATGACTAACAAGTGAAAATGACTAACAGGTGAATATGACTAACAGGTGAATATGACTAACAGACGAATATGACTAACAGACGAAAATGACTAACAGGTGAATATGACTAACAGGTGATAATGACTAATATGGCCAACGGCTATACAAGGCGGGTAACTTTGTCTCTGTACAGTGTCCTCTGTCCCACACTAGACAGGGTGGCTC
>BTPG01000001.1:270753816-270837838 GCA_036245525.1 Semisulcospira habei
ACTACTGGGGTACCAAAGCGAAGTTATGATGAGCCATCGAAACATATTTATTTGGGGAACTAGATTTTACATTACCACTCGAGTGTTGATAATCCTCACAGCTCAATCTGCCCTTATTATCAAGAGGCCTGAGCACTACGACCGCAATGCAGCGTGTTGAGACCTTTGAACCTAACTTTCAAAGACTACTCCAAAGTTATTAGAATCATCTGCCACAGATGCAACATACAAGATCTCTAACATTTCCTTGAAATATGATATTGGTCACACACACACTGAATTACCAAACTCATCACAAAAATCCGTACCAGTCAAGACTTCCCAATTATTATGGACAGGGTGAATTAGACATAGTTTAATGCAAAAAGACAAGAGCGACCCGATGTGGAACATAAACTTGAACACACCAGCAGGTCACTGAAAGGTATGCTTATTTTTTTTTGTTGAACCAGCAGATCCATATAAACGGATTCCAGAAAAATTCTACAATCCTAAGATTACACATTGTCCTGCACAATGTAAGGCCGCCCTAATCAAGTGTAACGCGTCTGGAATGTTACCATGACCAGCAGCTCTGGATGATTTCGTTGACCTGACTCACACTACCTGACTTATAAAGCTGTGTATCATCACTGTATGCGTGATGTGAAAAGAGTGTCCAGCAATAATGCTGGACAAAGGCTGTACATACAGTAGGAAAAGCACTGGGCCTAATACTGAGCCTTGTGGGACCCCAAAACGGAGGCTGGCAGGTGCAGAGACATGCCCATCGACAGACACAGTCTGTGATCGCTCAGTAATGTAAGAGTGGAACCAAGACAGGACAGTGCCATCAATGCCGAAAACAAGCTGGAGACGATTAATCAGGGTAGTGTGATCGATTGTGTCGAACGCGCTAGAAAGATCAAGTAAAGCGAGCACTGACACCTTACCATCATCCAGAGCAAGTAACAAGTCATTCATGATTCTGAGAAGTGCTGTTTCAGTACTGTGACAACATCTGTAGGCTGACTGAAATGGATCCATAAGATTGTTCAAGGCCAGGTGATCCAAAAGTTGCGAAAGCACAATCTTTTCGATCACCTTTGACAGAAACGGTAGGTTTGAGACAGGTCTATAATTCTTAAGGTCGTTGTGATCTAATGAGGGTTTTTTCAGTAGGGGTTTCACAACAGCACTTTTATACATTGAAGGGAAAACGACAGATGCAAGCGAAGCATTGACAATGTGAGTAACATACGGCAGTAAACTATCCAAACAGTTGTACAACAAGGTGGTAGGCACTGGATCGAGCTCACATGACTTAGGGGGCATCTTCATTAACAACTTGCGTACATCGTCACAGCATACAGGTCTAAACACAGACATGGTCTGACCATGAAAGCAAAAGTCGATAGAAGAGACTGTTTTTGTCTGAGAAGACTGTGAGTCAAGATCGTCGCGAATGGCTTGGACTTTTTCCATGAAATATGTGGAAAAACGAGATGGAAGTTCTGTCATGGAGTATATGCTAGGAAGAGGAGAAGACTTGACTTTGCCCCAGCAGCTGATCAGCCACTGAGTACAGTTGCTTACTGGTGTTGCATGCAGCAATTTTCATACTGTAGAAGGACGTTTTTGCCGTGCTCACTAACCTGGTTACAGCTTTCTTGGCAGCAGAAAACAATTGCTTGTGTACTGTAAGCCCAGATTTGCGCCACTGTCTTTCTGCCCTACGACGTTCCTGTTTGGCAGTGCGCAGAGTACTCGCTACAGCATTGTGCCATGGGGTTGATCTACAGTGTACAGAGTACTCGCTACAGCATTGTGCCATGGGGTTGATCTACAGTGCGCAGAGTACTCGCTACAGCATTGTGCCGGGGGGGTTGATCTACAGTGTGCAGAGTACTCGCTACAGCATTGTGCCGGGGGGGTTGATCTACAGTGTGCAGAGTACTCGCTACAGCATTGTGCCGGGGGGGGGGGGGGGTTGATCTATAGTGTGCAGAGTACTCGCTACAGCATTGTGCCATGGGGTTGATCTACAGTGCGCAGAGTACTCGCTACAGCATTGTGCCGTGGGGGTTGATCTACAGTGTGCAGAGTACTCGCTACAGCATTGTGCCATGGGGTTGATCTACAGTGCGCAGAGTACTCGCTACAGCATTGTGCCGGGGGGGTTGATCTACAGTGTGCAGAGTACTCGCTACAGCATTGTGCCGGGGGGGTTGATCTACAGTGTGCAGAGTACTCGCTACAGCATTGTGCCATGGGGTTGATCTACAGTGCGCAGAGTACTCGCTACAGCATTGTGCCATGGGGTTGATCTACAGTGTGCAGAGTACTCGCTACAGCATTGTGCCATGGGGATGATCTACAGTGTGCAGAGTACTCGCTACAGCATTGTGCGCATTGTGCCATGGGGTTGATCTACAGTGTGCAGAGTACTCGCTACAGCATTGTGCCATGGGGTTGATCTACAGTGTACAGAGTACTCGCTACAGCATTGTGCCATGGGGTTGATCTACAGTGTGCAGAGTACTCGCTACAACATTGTGCCATGTGGTTGATCTACGGGCTGGAATCTTACGACGTGTCGCAGGAGCAAGTTGGTCCAGTGCCGACCGTAGACATTTATCCAGTGCTTCAGCAGTGACCTCGGTAACAGTGGGAAGTCGCTCCAAAAGATCCGCCTCAAATGCAAGTCGATCAAGAGCCCGAATGTTTCGAACTGTCTTGAACACTGGAGCTACACAAGGTCGAAGCACGTTACGGCGGGCTGTGACGCAGTAGTGGTCAGACGATAATGCATCAGTAACTGCAGTAGAGGATAGGTAGTCACCGTCTGATCTCACAACAACCCAGTCAAGAATGTGTCCGTGGATGTGTGTAGGCCTGTCAACAACCTGTGACAGGTTGAACATGTAGAAAAGGTCCAACAGTTTTGACACTGAAGGATTGGATCGACAGTCATAGTGGAAATTAAAATCGCCCAGGAGCACAGGATCGCCACTGAGTGAATTAACAAGCTCAAGAAGATCTGGAAACTGGTCCATAAACATGGACCAGTTTCCAGATCTTCTTAAGAAGACAAACATTTTCTTATAGGGGCTGGTTTTGTGTATTTGCTGTCTTCATTCTCATCTTATATACGGACATGTCCTTGTTAAAGTAACAAATAGCACGGAATTTTATGTACGTCTGATACTGAGTACCGTCCCTTTCTATATCAGGTTTGGTCAATTGTAGATCTGTGTATTTCTTCTCTGATCCATTTCTGCCTCCTTGCCACTAATAACGCCATACTGGTGTGGAAACTAACGGTATCTGTGCGAGAGGCCCGATGAAGTTGGCGACAGGTCACACAGACCGGGGTTCTGATCGTCCATCACAAAGACACTCGTGGTACTTTCAGCAACTTCCTGTTACTGACGTGTCCTTTTGCCGGCGTTATCATATACAGTGCTTACTTTGTCCCGCCTGAATATTGGGCAGACGAAAATATTGCTGCTACAATGATGCTTTTGTTCTATATTGGCAATGTTCTTTATTACACGAGCAGTGCTGTCAATTTTTACCTTTATTGTCTTACGGGATCAAAATTTCGAAATGAGTTTTGACGACTGATTTGCTGTTTTAAAGAACAGGCAAGCAAATCAGGACCTGTGTCATATTCACACAGTTCCCAGATGACGTCCATGTCTGGTCAGCCTTTAGCACCCAGGAAAAATGACATGGAAACTGAAGATGAGTTTTAATAAGACAAACAATGCGCTCCTTCTCCTTTGTAAACAATAATAATAATAATAATAATAATAATAATAATAATAATAATAATAATAATAATAATAATATAACTCTTCTATTGCGCAATATCCCCACAGAGAAAGGCTAAGAGCGCTTTACATCTAGATAATCTAACTAATTGAAATGAACTAATTAAAGTACTGACAACGTACAAAAACACAATCATTCATGCACACTGACACAATACTAAAATAATAAACAACATGTCAAGAGCCTGATCAGATGTATACATGTTGATGGGAAAACGTTGGTTTGAACAATCCTTTTCAAAGGCCAGATTGAAAAAAAAATGTTTTGAATCAAGCCCTGAAAATGGCCAAAGATGGTGCACGGCGAATATCATGGGGAAGACCATTCCACACTTTGGGAGCTTGGAAAGAAAAGGGCCGCTGTCCAAAGGTTTTTAAGGACACGCTGTTCCTTTATGAACTTTTGTGCTTACGATTTCCTTTACTCGTTCGGCCTAATTTGAAGTGTTTCGCCCGTATGGGCCAAGATTGCCGGCTGCGTTTGCTGAAGTTTTTCTCAAGGAGACATATGCATGATAACTACAATGAACAAAAGCAGTGTGCGAACATGAAACCTTTTTGGTTTAAATGAGTGAAATATGACCTACGTAAGACCTAAATGAACATCAACCAGTTCCAGTGCTGAATCAATCAATCGTTATTTGCCAATGAAAAAGACACTAAATATAGACAATGACATTTTTTTTTCAAACATGCACTTGCTACTATATTATACCGAGCAAAAGTTTGCTTGATATAGTGCCGATAACATGCAGATGTGATTACGAGACCAGAATCAAAATACCCGAATCGTCAGACGAGAATATTTTGATTTGGGTCAAGCTAAGTCTGTCGGTTATAGGCAATATATCAAACAAAACAAAAATATTGCTCAATATAATGTATGTACCTAGTCCAAAACAAAACTGTGTCGACTCCCGTCATTCATTTTGGGGTTGATTGCGGTGTTAAGACAACAGACATGAATGCCAGACGACTGCATATCACTGTCGATTCAGCGCGTAGATTTCGACTGACGACAGAAGATATCAGTGCTTTGTATAACCGTGCGGGAATAAATTCTGCCTGTAACGAGATCACGCATTATTGCAGAAATGCCAGCAGTTTTGTTTATTTAGTTCTTTTCTCAGGTTGTGAATATCGCCAGCTAACATCTCGTCAATTTCACTTATCAGAGCAGCAGCGCGCACAGTGTGAGTGTATAGGATATACATTCCCAGCGTTCATACACTAAGAGGTAGTCCATAACTACTACACGTAAGGACGTTGTGAATGTTGCAGTATTCCATAACTACTACACATAAGGACCTTGTGAATGTTGCAGTATTCCATAACTACTACACATAAGGACCTTGTGAATGTTGCAGTATTCCATAACTACTACACATAAGGACCTTGTGAATGTTGCAGTATTCCATAACTAGTACACATAAGGACCTTGTGAATGTTGCAGTATTCCATAACTACTACACATAAGGACCTTGTGAATGTTGCAGTATTCCATAACTACTACACATAAGGACCTTGTGAATGTTGCAGTATTCCATAACTACTACACATAAGGACCTTGTGAATGTTGCAGTATTCCATAACTACTACACATAAGGACCTTGTGAATGTTGCAGTATTCCATAACTACTACACATAAGGACCTTGTGAATGTTGCAGTATTCCATAACTACACATAAGGACCTTGTGAATGTTGCAGTATTCCATAACTACTACACATAAGGACCTTGTGAATGTTGCAGTATGAAAATTTTGAGGCTGATCAATCACAAAATCGCGCTTTGCGGACGACATTGATGGCCTTACAGGAACAGGGAAGGAGCTAGCTCAGCTGGTGGAAAAGATGGGCAGTACATCCATTGCGTATGGGATGGAAATCAGTGCAGAGAAGACCAAAGTGATGACCAACAACACCAGTGGCACTGGCACTGACAACATGATTAGAGTTCAAATACTGGAAACACTTAATAAATACTTAGGACCCATTGTAACAGATGAGGGATCAAAACCAGAAATACTGTCCAGGATTGCCCAGACAACAACAGCACTGACAAAACTGACAGTAACATGACACTCTGAACCAAGATCAGACTGATGCGCTCCTTAGTCATCTCAGTGTTCTTGTATGACCGTGAGTCATGGACTCTCACAACAGACCTTGAGAGGAGGATACAAGCTGCTGAAATGCGATGTTTTCGAAGGCTGCTTCGCATTTCATAAAGAGATCACATCACGAACGAGGACGTGCAAAGCAGAATCAGGCAAGCCATCGGGCCCTATGAAGGTCTATTAGCCATTGTGAAAAAACGCAAACTGAAGTAGTATGGGCATGTCATGCGTTTAGCAGGACTTGTCAAAACAACCCTGCATGGCACTGTGCAAGGAGGAAGAAGGAGAAGAAGACAAACAAAAAAAGATGGGAAGACAATATCTCAGAGTGGACAGGATTGAAGCTGGGCGATACGCTAAAAATGGCAGAGAACAGTGAATAGAGGGAGCTGATTGCCAAGTCATTAGTGGTGCCCCAACGGTGGGCAAGACTACGGGATCTAGATAGATAGAGATAGATAGATGAAAATATTTCGCGTTTCCGTTTTCAAAAATGCAAATATCATCAAGATCAAATCTTTTTGACGCGCAAGAGAATTTGGGAAGGAAAGTATTTCAAGCAAATTCATGAATATTACTTTGCTTGTTACATCACATACTGACTTCCATTAGACACGCGAAAAGTGTCTGTAAGTGTACCCGCATGCAAAGAGCCACCCTGACAGCAAAACAAGAACAATTTATCTGTTGCTTACTTCAGAAGTTCAATTTATCTGTTGCTTACTTCAGAAGTTCAGCCTACTGTCTGAGCTATCTTCTCACAAAAATTGGATGAGTTATCGCCCATGGCTACCTTGGAGGACATAGGGTTTCATTAGTGGTGGAAATAAGCAAAACTGGACACACTCTGTGAAGCAAGTTTCCTGTGATATGTTTTAACACACAAGTTGTGTGGATTGCTTATGATGTTATTAACTGCCTCAAAAGAAATTTGAAAACCAGAACTTCCGTTGCACATCATTTTCTTAATAAATCTTATTTGATTTAATGTAAATTACTTTCAAACCATTTGTTATGCTCCAGTGACTGACACAGAGATACAGAACACACCCATATCCATTTGATCAGGTAAATATGGCCGCAAACCTAAAAATAAAGAACTTTTTGATTTTCATAGGATTATTCAGGTGCCTTTGACAAACGAAAAGTAAGTCAAGACTAAACTGGCCGAATTTTCATGCACACGGACCCTAGTGGCACTGCACATTGGTTGGCTTTCAGCGGTGTCCACTGCAGATGCTTTCCATTTCACTTTCAATATCCTGTGATGGTAGTGTCACTGTATGAGCGATTTTTAAGACTAAACGTTCTATTTGCACACGACATAACACACTCTTCATAACATTTTCTAATAAATGCCGTCAAAATAACCCGGCATAAAGCATATTTACTAAGAAAAGCGATATGTTGAAAATTTCGCGTTGTTAACGGAAGTCTGTATATATCAATACACGAGTCGAATTCAAATTCAAATTCAAAAACTTATTGTGTCAGTCTAGCCGACAAATTTTCTTTTGTTGAGATCACATGCGCACGTACGGTTTTAGCCACATTATGACACTGGTGGGGGAACAAAATTACTACATGACCACAGTGTTAGTGGTACAGGAGTGAGTCTGTCACTTGCAAGATGCCACTGTGACATCTGAGGTGCAAGTTCCTCGACGAAGTCAACAAGGAGAGAGAGAGAGAGAGAGAGAGAGAGAGAGAGAGAGAGAGAGAGAGAGAGAGAGAGAGAGAGAGAGAGAGAGAGAGAGAGAGAGAGAGAGAGAGAGAGAGAGAGAGAGAGAGAGAGAGAGACGCTAGTTAACACACTCTTCATTTAGGAGACGGACGCTCACAGGTACAAAGCTGCGCTTGTAGCGTTTGGTTTTTACGGCCAAGCGGGATCTTTTGAAGGTGCTTAGAAAGGCAGTGGGAAGTGTCAGCTGCCAGCCTCAGGCCCTTGCGTATCATTGTCGTCCTGTAGAGGCCGTCAAGGCTCTCCAACCTGCCCCTAACGATTTTCTCACTAAGCCTTATTATCTTATTCAGCTTCCTAAAGTTCTTCTCGCCTAGGGAGCCAAACCATGAGACAAAGGAGAACGTAAAAAGGCTTTCTATAAAGCAGAGGTAGAACTGTCTGCGGATTTTGGGGCGGAGTTTGCGCAGAATATACAGTCTCCCTTGGGCTTTCTTAAAGATGAGGTCTGTGTTGTCGGTGAAGGATAGCCGGGAATAAGTCAAGGTCCCTAGGTATTTGTAAACATCTGTGCGAGTGACAAAAGTGCCGTCAATCACCAGGGGCTGAGGAGGTGGGAGTGGGCTCCCGGAAGTTGGCCCACTGTCAGGCTTCCGAAAGTCGACAACCATCTCCCTTGCAAAGTTACAAGTATTAGAGGAAAGGAAAATTGTACCATCGTGACGCGGTCATCTGAAAAGCGAACAGAACTGTTGCACAGCATAGCGACTGTTAGTGAAGATAGGGTCGGCGAAAACACGTTAACCTGTCTGAAATAATGTGTATTACCCGTTTAAAACATCATTCTGTTTCCAATTCACTAACACTGCGCAAAAAAAAAAAAAAAAAAAAAAAAAAAAAAAAAAAAAAAAAAAAAAAAAAAATTAAATGTGATTACGGGATTTACACATTTCATGTAAACTTGGAATTGCAGAGTTAAGGGAAAATTTACGAGTTGAGTGCACGTAACATTTCCTTACTAATTTTTAACATTCACGAACAGAGACTATACAACCACATTTACGAAATCGCAAATATTCACATTTCCGCAGCTGTGTAAATCTCAAATTTCATATTTACGGTACTAATTTATGCTTTGGTTAAACTTGAGATATTCAGGTGAATTTGTATCGCAATTACGTGCTGGTTAAGTTCGTCCAGTTATTGCATGTATATGACAATAATAACTTTTTAAAATGCCCATTCAGTCACCCTGCGCGGTTTCCATTTTTGTTTTCGTTAACATCTTAGTCATAACCGATATCGCAACCGATATGAAATATATTTGCGTCGTGCCATGATGTTTCGTCGAATGGTTCGAGTTCAGAGGCGGTTCTGGAGCAGGGGGTGGGTGCGTGGATGGGGGGGGAGGGGTTCAAGGGTTCGAGGGGTTCCGGACCATCTACTCCCCCCCCCCCCCCCAATATCTACTCCCCCCCCCCCTCATGTTTTAAAATGCTGTAATGAAGTCACTTTTTGTTTTATAGCGTGTTTCATGTGGAACAGAAGCATTAACCCATTCAGCCCTGACGCAATACAGCAGGAGATGGGTCGACCATATATAATTCAAGGGTAGTACCAGATTAGCTTGGTGCCTGTCGGCGCCAAGCTAATCTGGTACTACCCTTGAATTATCATGGTCGATCCATCTACTGCAAAGGTGCATAGTCGTTAGATGACGCCTCCATAATTTGGGATATACGTGAGTGAATCCAGTGTTGTCGTAGAAAAACGTGCAATTTTCACCTGCTTTTGATTTCCGAAAATCGTCTATTGCTAACTGTGCCGACACAAGAGGTCCACAAATCGTCTATTGCTAACTGTGCCGATACAAGAGGTCCCCAAATCGTCTATTGCTAACTGTGCCGATACAAGAGGTTCCCAAATCGTCTATTGCTAACTGTGCCGATACAAGAGGTCCCAAAAGTTATGTTGCCTCAAATAAACCTTTTCAACCATCTCTTCAAAATCCATCTGAGTAGGCACAGGTAACATATAGCCGCTTATGCTCCGCGGGGGAACTCGGAAACATGGAAATTACAGCAGACCATTTTAAATCAGACAACATTTCTTTACTTTGATCTTTGATAAAATTATTTTTTGTTTTCTTCATACACGTTACAACACATCTGATTTTGTGAGGCTAGAAGAATGTAAAGTTATGGTTTTAAAACATCTTGTAGTTTGTGAGATGGAGATTAGTTACTGTCTGAGACATACATTACCTTCACTACTGATTTGGCTTGTGTTTTGTAACTCCGCAAAGCACACCTGTTGATCCTATTTTTATTTAAATTATTGTCAAACTCTAAAAGGTAAAAATAAACGTTTTATGTGTAGTCTATAAAATAACAAAATTTGGTGATTATGCGTTTTTGTTTTCAAATATAACAAATCTCTCGTTCTAGCACCGTTAATTGTGTCAAATTTGTATGCATTCGAAACGAGGGACAATAACGAGTACAGTGACGTAAAAAGATCAGATACGTCATCGCATATACACAGTGAAGCCAAACAAGAAAGTGCATTACGTTTTATAATTGTCTCAATGTTTGTTAAATTATCTTATTATGGTGAAAAATAATATTTAACGCAACAGAAAAAAAGTTATGCAGCTAAAACGCCGACTTCAGACAGTATATCCGCTTTGTCAACTATCGATAACTTAATCCTATTTGCAAATACGACATGGCAAAAAATACACAAACTGTACACGTTCGACGCTGGCTAAGACATATTTGTAGAGTCTACTTTTAAAGTTAAGGTCCACGTAACCATGTTGCTGCTTTCTTTTATAGAAGGCACAGATGTAAATTAAAGAGGCGTGCAACGCACTTTTATTTCTTTTAAATTATTACTGATAATCCTTTTTTTTTTTTGCATTCACAAGTCGCTTAACTCATTCGAGAGGTGCCACCTTCGGATACGCGGCATCAGCCAGAGGTGGCACGTCTCTAATGAGTTAAGCTCTCTTAACTTCAATTGTCCTTTTTATCCTTCAGTTGTCAAAGCTTGTTAAATCATTTATTGTTTCTATATATTTATTTCTCTTAAATCTTCGAAGTTTATTACAATGTTTGTTACTTACAATAAACATCAATCTGTACATTTCTCTTTATGTTATATTTTGTTGTTTTTTTTTCTCTTAAGAGAGTTGGCAACTTTCAATGTTTTCAAAAAACAACAGGCCGTTATATTTGGTCTTTCATCTCATAAATCCCATTTGTGTTGCGGTGATTTTGATACATATTGCTAAAGGACAGTAATGTGCAAAATCACATATTACCGCATATTTAGCGATTTTTTTAATGGATCGGGAATATACATATTTTTTTCAAATCGTACATTAATATAATTTTCTGGTGTGCGATTAAAACTGGATATTGTCACAGTTCATGAGATAGCATCACTCTTGCATAATGTGCTATCATACCACAATTTGTGACAAGATGAGGATTTCATCAAAAAGTCTACCGTATTGTTTGGAGCTCAGATGCGTTTATCTTTTAGGAACATTCAGGCGTTATTCATAGTATTAGGCTTATTTTGCTTATCCATTTCCCTTCTCTCTAAGCCAGCGTCTGATCAACACACACGTCGGCGCACACAAATAAAGACGGACACACGGCGCTTCACGCCATTAGTACTCTCTGTGGGCTCGTGTAGCGACAGGAATCCATCTCCTTCTACTCTAACCCACCCTCTGATCCACACACACTGGCAGACAAAAATAAAGACGGACATACTGCGATTCCCGCCATTCGTAAGCTCTGTGGTCTGGCGTAGCATAGCTATTCTGAAGAAGAAGAATTGCACGAGCAGCGAAATGATGTCACTTCAAGCTTCAAGTCATGGCATCATTAGCCCCACGAAGCCGTGTTCATTGTAACGACTTGATGTTATACGTCATCATCTCAATACTAACATTAGACGTATCAAAGGATTAACTTTGCAATTTTCTTGCTGATCTTGATTGCTAGAGCTTAAAGGTCACAATTTGACTTAATCCTACCGAAGGGCCAGGATAAACAGCAGGCTTATGCAAACACTGTTTATGAAACATCATGCGGGTATTAATGAGAAGATTTTTTTTTCGTAAAAGAAAAATGTAAGTTATGATAGCTGTTTTACAAATGACTCCGAAAAAGTGGTGCAGAAAAATGTCTGATTTTCACACCTAGGGCATACAGGTCACAATTGACCTAATCGTACCCGACAGCTGAGACAAATTGCAGGCTTGTGTCAATACCTATACGAAAAACAATCATGCGATCATTAATGAGAAGATTGTGTGGTTGTTGTTTTTTTCGTAATAAAGACTCAATTGTTTTAAGATTAACCCATATAATTAGTGACAGTAATCCCAAAACGTCAATATATATATATTTTTTCAACATTTAATTATCACTCAAAATGTTCTAGAGGTAAAATGCTGGTTAACGAACTCATTTTATGTGTCCCTTTTATCTAGCTATACGCAAAGTATATAGAAAAAATAAGAAAAATTACGGACTCCAGTGTAAATCAACTGGTTTTTGTGGAACGACCATTTTTTCCGCCAATGCGCATCTTAATCATAACGGTTTTCTTTAAAAAATAAGGTCCCGAGATAAATCTTTTATGGACAATATCCTAAAATTTCAAGCTTGTCCATTGTTACGGGGTAGTCGTAGCCATAGTATAATAATCACACCAGACGCACGCACGTAAGGTTCTTTTAAAGAAACTTCACTCAGCTGCAATCCGTCACACGCGGCTTAAGGTTGTAGACAACACTGGAGTATCAGTTCCAACAATATTTTATTGCAGCGATGCGATCTCCACACAATGCATTCACAACTTCATTCACAGTGGTACACTATCTCTTTTCCAATGCATCGACACTTTTGACAACATACACCACCGTTACACTGCGTCTCTCACAATGTACACGCTATACGGGCCACGTACCTACGATAAACTGTGTGTCCCTACAACTGACAATGTATGACAATGTACACACGCGCTTCCTAGCACAGTCTTTTATAGTAGTATGCTTTCCAGAATAATCTAGCAAATTCATACAACACAGCCAATCAGAACAGAACACGTAACCGAAACTCATAAATATTGATAAAAAAAAAAGAATTTACTAGAATGAACTAAAACAATCCGACTACTATTTTAAGTGCCTTTTATACAGTGTTGCAAAATGTTGCCGACACTTTGACGTCACATATGAGGCCACTCGACAGAGTTCGACTTCACTCGAATGTTCTGGTCTATTTGCAGCGAAACCACGCATCACAAAAATCGACCACGACTATCCGTACGACTTTGTTCGAAACTTTCGGACTAATGTTAGCGTATCATCACAAAGTCAGTTCCGCTCTCCGTGCGAACGAGAATGAATCCTACTAAAAAGGTACGTGATTCGTATCCAAAATAGCTCAAATAAATATCGGATCGTTTCCTACGATTAATGCATGCATGCTCTCACAGAACAGCACAACCACAAACGTAACATTACCCCCCCCCCCCCCCTCCCTTTCTTTTAGAACGAAATTTCACACAATTTCTTCTCAAATTTCAAAATACTGTTGTGGAGTAATTCTACTTGGTTTGTGTATGAAGAGCATTGGACCGACAAGAAACATAAATCCTCATGAGCCCCCGCAAATGCGGTAAGTTAGTGCAAGTGCGGGGGCTCATGAGGATCTATGTCTCTTGCACGTGGTTCGCCCTGCTCCGGAATACAAAGGGCTACGTGGATACTAACATTCAAACATTACATATTGCACGGGGGGGGGGGGGGGGGGGGAGGGGGGGTCATCTAAAGTTTGACGGGCTTTCACTTTCATTATGAAATATACCCCCCCACACACACACCCTCTTTCACAAGCCCCCACCCACCCCCCTCCTTCCGTTTGTTTGTTTGTTCGTTATTTTGTCTGTTTGCTGTTGTTTGATTGTTTGTTTGTTTGTTTGTTCTATCTAACATATATACTTTGAGATATATATCACTCCAGATTGGTTGGATGGCTCATAATTAGTGAGGTTACGTTTTCGACGATCGACTCCTTACATCGCTAACCAGCTTATATCGTGCTGGGTGTTGGACTGTTGTCTGTAACTTGCTGTCAACTGTAAATCAGCAATTCCACAAAACGCAGCTCTACACACAGCCCCGTTTTCCCCCTGCTGAGAAGGGAGCGTACGTATTGAAGTGTACGCGGCATGCCAGTTTTCAGTGCCAACTGACGCAGACTGTGTTTCTGCAATGTTCGTTAATTCAACACCACAATACCCTAGAGCCACCGGGAACACGGATTGAAAGTGGTGTCAGCAAGAGGCATAGATCGTTATGAAACCCCACAGCTGCGGGGGCCCATGAGGATCTACTCCTCTTGCAGTTGGAAGGTACTTACATTTTCTCGGCACTGAACGGGTAAAGAACACACCAACACGAGTGTTGACCATTGTTATGTCGTTGATCGTAGTCCTAATATGATACAAGCAAACCAGACGCACGCACGTAGGGTTCTTGTAAAGAAACGTCACTCAGCTGCAACTCGTCACTCGTGGCACAAGGTAGTAGACCACACTGGAGTAACAGTTCCAACAGTACTTTATTGCAGCGATGCGATCTCCACACAATGCATCAGAAATGCACCAACACTGATATACTGTCTTTTCTTCAATGCATTAACACTTTTGACACATTGCGTCTCTCATACAATGTACACACATACTTTCTAACACGGTCTTTTATACTATTACAGATTTCCAGAACAATCCAACAAATTCTCCCAACACAACCAATCAGAAAAAATAAACGTAACCAAAATTCATTAATATTCATGCAAAAAAAACACCCGAGAAGTTACTCAAAATTTCCACTACTAAGGGCCTTTAATACAATGTTACAAAAATTTGCCGACAACTTTCACGTCATATATGAGGTGACTAGAAAGATCGCGACTCTGCTCGAACCTTCCAGTCTAGTGTAGCGAAACTACGCGTCACAACAAAAATCGATCGCAAGTCTCCATACAAAAGAAAATGAATCCTACTAAAAAGGTTCGTAATTCTTATCCAAAATAACTCAAGTGAATATCGGATCTTTCCTATGATCAACACGCACATGCTCTCAAAGAATAACACAACCACAAACGTAACATTACTCACCCCCCCCCCCCCTCCACCCTTTTCTTTAGAACGAAATTTCACAAAATTTCTTCTCAAATCTCAAAACACC
The DNA here is from genome assembly GCA_036245525.1 of Semisulcospira habei. Lineage (NCBI taxonomy): Eukaryota > Metazoa > Mollusca > Gastropoda > Semisulcospiridae > Semisulcospira > Semisulcospira habei. Next base: position 270,768,707 of record BTPG01000001.1, read on the forward strand.
GTTGTGGCTGTCAAACTTCACAGACTAGAATAATGAACACAGACAATCTCACATCAAAACTTAAATCAAATAAACTGCTCTGAAATGATTGTCTCACAGTTCATTTTACTGTCCTGAACAAAGAGATGTTCCTTTAAACTGCTCTGCTCAGGTAAAGTTCTGCGAACCCTTGATAGGCTGTAACTTAATGTCAAAGTTCTGCATTAACATCGCCAAATCATGAGATGGGCACAGTTCAGATAGTTCAAGGATTGATGGTCCAGGGTCGAATACTGTCCGTTTATTGAGTGTACAATAGTCCACACACACCAAATTTGATCCATTTAGTTTCATCACGATGACCACTGCCGACATGGAATCCCTAATGACTCTCAGGTATTGCATTTCCTTGGTGTTCTTCTTTGTTTCTTCCCTCGTGTTTATAAGGAAGGCGATACGGCTTGCTGCGAATAATCCAGGGGGGGAAAGCGGATTTGTTCAATAGCATGTCCGTTGAAAAGGGCCTGGTAAATCAAAGTGGCACAGTTGGAGTGCGCCTGAGTTGATCAGTGTTCAGGTCGTAATCCATAGGCAATAGATTTCCCTGTTCCCCATAACCCGCCCGTCAGGGCCGTCCATGATCACCTCGGTGCTGTAGACGTTAAACCCGAACTAACCAACCAACCTTGCTGCGAACCGGCTTGTTTGACGTCAAATTAACCTCATGCTGGATGGTGTCTGTTGTCCCCGGGTCAGTTGTAAACCGATGCTTAAACTCCGTTGTTACGACTCTCAGCTCTTCTTGTTGTGCCTGGGTCAAGTTCTGACCGAAATGGACGTCTTCTACACCCTTACACGCCATTAGTAACCTCTGTGTGCTAGTGTAGCGACTGGAATCCATCTCCTTTTACTCTAACTCACCCTCTGATTCACATACACTGGCACACAAAAATAAGACGGACACACGGCGATTCCCGCCATTCGTAAGCTCTGTGGTCAGGCGTAGCAAAGCTATTCTGAAGAAGCCGAATAATAGCACGAGCAGCAAAATGACGTCACTTCAAGCTAGTCCCACGACGCTGTGTTCATACTGACGACTCGATGTTATACGTCACTCATCGCAGTCCTAACGTGAATCAGGTACGAGGAAAAGATGACAGTCAGTCAACGCTCTCGCCGGAACGCTAATGTACAGACATGACGCGCAGGATTGGGAACGCATGGGTCACCATAAGAATTGTATTGAAATAATTGGGTGAATAGGACTAGCAAGATACCGTCGGCAAGCTGAGATGTGACCAGCTTTTAACTTTTGTGAGTATCCATTATTGTTTTAAAACTTGCTGACGTATGTGATGTTTCACTGTACTTACATGTTGAAGTGATTTTTTTTTTTATTTTATGACATTTTGCACTCAAATATTAATTAACACGCAGTTTTGTTGACATTGCACACTGTGTACATAGTTGTGACTCTTTGTGTATCATGTTTATGTTCTGATTTGGCAAGAGATAGTCCGTTTGTGTGAAAAGCGAGATTTTCATTGTATATCAATGCAATCCTTGCTTGTCACAAATATGGACATGTTTATTTTGTCATATCAGGACAGGCTTGATAGCCGCTGTGTTAGTCTGGATTTCAAAACGTCCTTGATGTTTCATTGGGTGACGTTGAATGTGATGGCAGAAGGGGTCAGTTTCGCTATATTTATGCGTTTGTCCACTGTCCAACTCATTCCGTGTCCGAGTCCCGACCACTTACACTTGCTTCTTGTAATAATAATACTAATACTACCTCTACTACAACTAATAATAATAATCTCTTGGCTTGACTTCGCATAACGAAGATTTTATAGGAGTTGCCCACGACGTCTGCAGGCTTGTTCGTGGCTGCGGAGGCCAATCCGAGACAGGCAGGTTCGACCGCAGTGGCTGCAGAGGAAGGTATGGCCAGGGTTCTGAGCTGCGGCATCTCTGTTTTTTCTCCTGAGCCGCTTGTCTTTAAGGCTAGCTCTGTGAGAGTCCTCAAAGGAGACAGCTGCCTTGTAAATGGTGGAGCGCCAGGTGTCACGGTCCGCAGCAAGCGAAGACCACTGGTGGTGGTCGATTTGGCAGGCACTAAGTGACTTCTTGAGACAGTCTTTGTATCTCTTCTTTGGTGCCCCTCTGTCACGGTGTCCAGTAGCAAGCTCGCCGAACAGGGTGATCTTTGGTAGGCGATGATCCTCCATCCTGGAGACATGCCCCGCCCAGCGGAGCTGTGTCCGCAGCAGCAAAGCCTCGATGCTCACAGTTTCAGCCTGTTCAAGGACCTCGACGTTGGTGACATAGTCACTCCAGTGAATGCCCAGGATGGTACGCAGGCAGCGCTGGTGGAAGCGTTCGATGAGTCGTAGTTGGCTGCGGTAGAGGGCCCAGGACTCGGAACCATACAGCAGGGTGGTGAGGACCACAGCTCTGTACACGCTGATCTTGGTGCCTGTTTTTAGCTGTTGATTGTGCCACACCCGCTTGAAAAGTCGCCCGAAAGCGCTGTTCGCTTTTGCCAGCCTGCTGTCAAGCTCCTTGTCCAGCTTGGCGTCCGACGTGATAATGCAGCCAAGGTAAGTAAACTGGTGCACTGACTTTAGTTCAGACTCGCCAATGGTGGTGTGAGGAGGGCGATACACTGTCTTGGGTGCCGGCTGATGGAGGACCTCTGTCTTTTTCAGACTGACCTCGAGTCCAAAGAGCTGGGCAGCATCTGCGAAGCAAGACGTGATGCGCTGCAGGGCTCTCTCTGTGTGTGCAACGAGGGCAGCATCATCAGCAAAAAGCAGCTCACGAATCAGTTGGTCTAGGGTTTTCGTGTGGGCCTGCAGTCGCCTGAGGTTGAACAGGCTGCCATCGAGACGATACCTGATGTACACTGCATCGTCATCATCGAGGTCCACTGTGGCCTGCTTCAACATCATGCTAAAAAAGATGGTGAAGAGGGTCGGTGCCAGCACGCAGCCCTGCTTTACGCCGTTGAGAATAGGGAATGGTTCTGAGAGGTCATTGTTGAGTCTGACCTGGCCTTGCTGGTCCTCGTGTAGCTGGACAATCATGTTGAGGAACTTTGGGGGACAGCCAAGTCGCTCCAGGATCTGCCACATGCCTTGCCTGCTCACAGTGTCGAACGCTTTTGTTAGGTCGACAAATGTTATGTACAGCCCTTTGTTCTGCTCGCGGCACTTCTCCTGTAGCTGTCTCAGCACAAAGACCATATCGGTGGTGCTCCTGTTTGCTCTGAAGCCACACTGGCCCTCTGGGAGTTGGTCTTCAGCGATGGCAGGTACCAGCCGATTCAGGAGCAGCCTTGCAAGGATTTTCCCAGCAATGGACAGCAGGGTAATTCCCCGATAGTTGGAACAGTCAGACTTCTCGCCTTTGTTCTTGTACAGGGTGATAACGACTGCATCACGGAGATCTTTTGGTAGTGTTCCTTCCTCCCAGCAGCAGAGAAAGAGGTCATGGAGCTTGTTGTGCAGTGCTGTGCCTCCATGTTTCCAGATCTCTGGCGGTATTCCATCAATGCCTGCTGCTTTGCCACTCTTGAGCTGGTGGATGGCTGTGAGGGTCTCTTCAGTGGTGGGCGGTTCGTCCAATTCAACCTTTACTGGGTGGTGTGGGATTTGTAGGACGACTGCTTCTTGAACAGTGCGCTCAGCGCTGAAGAGGCTCTGAAAGTATTCCGACCAGCGGTTCAAGATGGAGGTATTATCTGTGAGGAGTGCCTGGCCATTCGCGCTTCGCAGGGGACTTTGTACCAGGTGCCTGGGGCCATACACTGCTTTCAGTGCTTCGTAGAAGCCCCTGTAGTCACCATTGTCAGCGCAAAGCTGGGTCCTCTGTGCAAGTCTGGTCCACCACTCATTCTGGAGATCTCTGAGCTTGCGCTGGAGACTGCTGCAGACGAGGCGGAAGGCAGACTTCTTCACAGGGCAGGAAGGCTGGGCTAGGTGGGCCTGATGGGCGGCTCTTTTTTTTTGCTAGATGTTCCTGGATCTCTACATCGTTTTCGTCAAACCAGTCTTTGTTCTTCTTTCTGGCGAAACCCAAGACTTCTGCAGAGGATTTTGCAATAGCAGTTTTCAGTTGTTCCCAAAGTGTTTCAGGGGAGGAGTCTACTGGGTCCGCTGTGTCTGTGAGCCTGCGCTGTAAATCTGTCTGAAAGGCAGCTTTCACATCGTCACGCTGAAGGCTGGCAACATCAAGCTTTTTCTTGGGGGGCCCCCATTTCTTGGGTTTTGGCTTGAAGTGGAGCCTGAGTTTGCAGCGGACAAGGCGGTGGTCAGTGTGGCACTCTGCGCTGGGCATCACTCTGGTGAGGAGGACGTCACTGCGGTCCCTCTGACGCACTAGGACATAGTCGATAAGGTGCCAGTGTTTGGAGCGAGGATGCATCCAGGTGGTCTTTCGACTGTCCTTTTGCTGAAAAGTAGTGTTGGTGATGACCAGTTGCTGCTCCGCACAGAACTCCAACAGTAGGCGGCCATTCTCATTGCAGTTCCCCACGCCATGCTTGCCGAGGACTCCTTTCCAGGCTTCAGAGTCCTGGCCCACTCTGGCGTTGAAGTCGCCAAGGATGATGACTTTGTCGTCTGCAGGGGTACTCTGTAGGAGGCTGCGCAAGTCAGTGTAAAACTTGTCCTTTTCAGCAGGCTCTGCCAGGAGGGTTGGGGAGTACACACTGAGAAGGGTGACGTGTTGCTGGTGTCTCAGTGGGAGGCGCATGGACATGATGCGGTCTGAGTGGCCCGTTGGTAGGTTTTCCAGCTTAGTCGCAATGGATGTCTTGACCATGAAACCCACGCCTGAGAGCCGTCTTTCTGATGCAGGCCTGCCTGACCAGTAGAGGGTGTACCCAGCACCAAGTTCTTGGAGGCTGCCTTCGTCCGGAAGGCGTACTTCGCTGAGCGCGGCGATGTCGATGTTTAACCTCCGCAATTCATGGGCAATGAGGGCGGAGCGACGTTCAGGGCGTCCGCTATCTGCTTTGTCGAGCATGGTTCGGACGTTCCAGCATGCTACGTTGAGTCCGGTCGTGGTCGTCATGAGAGTGGATCCGTTATTCTTTCTTGTTTTCTGACCGCAGGAGAAGATGCCCGTTGACCGCGGCTAGCCAACTGGGGTTGCGAGGGGACGAGCTTTGGTTAGGCCACCTTTTCTAGGCCCCTCTCCGTGTGGAGCAAGCAGTGCTGTCCCTAGAGAAGGCTGCTTGGTCGTTCAGGGTGTGCCGAGTGATGTTGTCATCCCCAGGTCAACATCAGGCGACCAATATCCTGAACCGCCTGCATGCAGGTTTGAGACTGCGGCTTCCAGTGACATCTTTCACCTGCCGTTTCGCCCCTCGCCCGTCGCTACAGGACTTGGAATGGTCAGTGTCATGGTCCGTGGACGTTTCCTAAAGCCTGCGCGGTGGAGCTTTTTGGTGGAGTGCAGTGTGCGCAGTACTGGCCCCACCCTTTAAACCCTTGGTTCATCTGCCATGGCCTAGCAAGCTGGGACGATGGCATCGAGGTCCTCGGGTCGTAGGTTTTATATCAGACTGTCCTTGTCCTAGTCTCTGGCTCAAAAGCCTTCCCCGGAGACACGGGGGCTTTGATGTCAGGGGTTTCCTCCCTTAGCCTTTCCGCAGCCAAGCGGTCAGGCCTGCAAGGCAGCAGGCGACTCGTGGAGGGCGGGGTCGTCTATGTCCCGTGCAGATGTGAACATCTGCCCACTGCCCACAATAATAATAATAATAATAATAATAATAATAATAATAATAATAATAATAATAATAATTTATAATGGGGATTTCTATGGCGCCTAACCTCGGATAGAGCTCTAGGCGCCTTACAAATTAAAAAAAAAAATTAAATTACAAAAACTGTACACAGTTATGTAACACACACACACACACACACACACACACACACACACACACACACACACACACACACACACACACACACACACACACACACACACACGCATACACACATTCTAAGCATCACAGCAAAAACTACAACAGAATCCTCCGCAGTCAATGTTAATCGGTGGGGTAATGGAGATGGAAAAGGTGTGTTTTAGCACAGATTAATAAAATAATTCTTTTTAACACTGTATAGATAGACACTATTGATTTTAAGTGAAACAAAAGCAGATATGAACTAAGTCTTTATTGATTAAAATATATAGTCCACAGCCAAAGCGTTCCCTTCCCCATTATCAAGCTCAATATCCATGAACATGAAAAATACAAAGATTAAAAATCTACTTTTTCCTCATTTCTAGTACTTGGTGGAATAATGAATTTGTTGTCGTCTTTTGGGGATTTGACTGGAAAGAAATAGGACCATTACTGTGACATGGTTCATCCCATCTTGGTAGGCTTGTCCACAGATTGCCTGGATTACTATGACACTGACACTAAAGCCTGCCGCCCATCAGATGAGCTTACACCGCCTCTTCAACGCGAGCTGCCAGTAACAGTGAGGTTACGTTTACAACTAAAGCCTGCCGCCCATCAGATTAGCTTACACCGCCTCTTCAACGCGAGCTGCCAGTAACAGTGAGGTTACGTTTACAACTAAAGCCTGCCGCCCATCAGATTAGCTTACACCGCCTCTTCAACGCGAGCTGCCAGTAACAGTGAGGTTACGTTTACAACTAAAGCCTGCCGCCCATCAGATTAGCTTACACCGCCTCTTCAACGCGAGCTGCCAGTAACAGTGAGGTTACGTTTACAACTAAAGCCTGCCGCCCATCAGATTAGCTTACACCGCCTCTTCAACGCGAGCTGCCAGTAACAGTGAGGTTACGTTTACAACTAAAGCCTGCCGCCCATCAGATTAGCTTACACCGCCTCTTCAACGCGAGCTGCCAGTAACAGTGAGGTTACGTTTACAACTAAAGCCTGCCGCCCATCAGATTAGCTTACACCGCCTCTTCAACGCGAGCTGCCAGTAACAATGAGGTTACGTTTACAACTAAAGCCTGCCGCTCATCAGATTAGCTTACACCGCCTCTTCAACGCGAGCTGCCAGTAACAGTGAGGTTACGTTTACAACTAAAGCCTGCCGCCCATCAGATGAGCTTACACCGCCTCTTCAACGCAAGCTGCCAGTAATAGTGAGGTTACGTTTACACCGAGCGACTCCCAGCAATGAACACGAGCCACGTCACGGCTGATAACCATAGGCATAGAAAACACTCTGAACATCTCCAAGAGGCATAGATCCTCATGAGCCTGGATGTTCAAAATGTTTTATATGAACACGATATAAGCTGGTTAGCGATGTAAGGAGTCGATCGTCGAAAACGTAACCTCACTAATTATGAGCCATCCAACCAATCTTGAATGATATCTATCTCAAAGTATATATGTTAGATAGAACAAACAATCAAACAACAGCAAACAGACAAAATAACGAACAAACAAACAAATGGAAGGAGGGGGGGGGGGGCTTGTGAAAGAGGGTGTGTGTGTGTGTGTGTGTGGGGGGGGGGGTATATTTCATAATGAAAGCCCGTCAAACTTTAGATGACCCCCCCCCCCCCCCCCCCGTGCAATATGTAATGTTTGAATGTTAGTATCCACGTAGCCCTTTGTATTCCGGAGCAGGGCGAACCACGTGCAAGAGACATAGATCCTCATGAGCCCCCGCACTTGCACTAACTTACCGCATTTGCGGGGGCTCATGAGGATTTATGTTTCTTGTCGGTCCAATGCTCTTCATACACAAACCAAGGGGAATCACTCAGCGCTGGACAGAAACAGTTAGATTCCCTGCCCCCGCCTATCAGGCGCCTAGAGGATGTAGATGATCGTCTTGTTCTATACCTGCGTATTTCTCTGTGGGCTGGCGATTGGGTGCCTGATAGGCGGGGGCAGGGGATCTAACTGTTTGTATGTCCAGCGCTGAGAGATTCCCCTTGGTTTGTGTACAGTTCTGCCAGCGCTTGCCTCACCTATCTGGTTTGTGACTATGCTCTTTATGCCTGCTTCCGGTCCCATTCCCTGCGTGTTCCTGACGCGAGTGTCGGTCAGCGGGCAATCCCGATCATTGGCAGCCAAGTGGTCAAACTGAACAGGCGTTAGAATTTCAGCGTCAATAAAACCTCTAATCACAAAACGGATGAATGTGGATACAGAAATTGTAGAGGGAGCTTATTGAGTTAAAAAAAAAAAAAATATATATATATATATATATATATATAGAGGTACATATATAGATAGGTACAGCAACATCCGCAATGGCCATGCTGGACAGGATATGGCGAAGTAACTCCATCAGCTTCACCATCAAGTACAGGCTTTACAAGTCCCTCGTAGTGTCTTTTCTACTCTACGGCTGTGAGACTTGGACACTGCTTGCAGACTCACAAAAGAAAATCCAGGCCTTTGAGAACAAGTGCCTGAGGAAGTTGCTCCGTATCTCGTACCGCGAGCACAAGACCAACGAATATGTACGGAGCATCGTCACTTCCCTGGTGAGCCCACATGAACCCCTTCTGGCAACCGTGAAACGGTGCAAGCTTGCTTGGTTTGGCCACGTGACCCGACACAACACCTTGTCCAAGACTATCCTCCAAGGCACTCTCGAAGGAAGTCGTCGGCGAGGTCGTCAGAGAAAGAGTTGGGTCGCAAACATAAAAGAATGGACCGAACTCGAGATGCCAGACTTGCTTGCCACCGCCCAAAATAGAACTCAGTGGAGAGCACTGTCTGTTGCTGCTGCCTTTCAGTCCCCCCAACGCCCAGTTCGGGCAAGGGACTGATGATGATGATGATGATGATATATATATATATATATATATATATATATATATATATATATATATATATATATATATATATATATATATATATATATATATATATATATATATATATATATATATATATATATATATATATATATATAGCGTTGGGGGGACTGAAAGGCAGCAGCAACAGACAGTGCTCTCCACTGAGTTCTATTTTGGGCGGTGGCAAGCAAATCTGGCATCTCGAGTTCGGTCCATTCTTTTATGTTTGCGACCCAACTCTTTCTCTGACGACCTCGCCGACGACTTCCTTCGAGAGTGCCTTGGAGGATAGTCTTGGACAAGGTGTTGTGTCGGGTCACGTGGCCAAACCAAGCAACAGACAGTGCTCTCCACTGAGTTCTATTTTGGGCGGTGGCAAGCAAGTCTGGCATCTATATATATATATATATATATATATATATATACACGTGTTTTTATGTCCCTTCTATTTATAGATGGGACTTTTTAGGACGGGTCGCGGTGGGGCGAATTTAATAGCATGTCCATGATGTCAAAGGTGGGCAGGCCAAAACTTCTCACAACTGAAGTAACAAGGTATAAATTACGTGATGCCTAGTTACGCTAACCTCGCTGCTCAATGTACATTTGGCGCAAAGCGACGTATGTGCGTACGTATGTATGTATATTTGTATGTATGTATGTATGTATATTTGAATGTATGTATGTATGTATGCCTGCATGCATGCATGCATGTATGTATGTATGTATGCATGCATGCATACATACATACATACAAATATACAATCATATATGAAACTTGGCGAAATACTTTCTTAAGTGGGTGGCTAAGAGAGCCTCCGAGCATATTGTAACTGAATGTCTCACGAGGACACAATCAACCGTTTATAGGAAGTCGGTTGACAGATTTAGAGTCCGTAATGTTTGTTATATTTACTTGAAATTGTGTATATAGCTAGTTTGGATAAAGTCATTGGGTGAGTTCGTTAGCCAGCTTTGTATCCTTTCAATTTCTTTAGTAATTTTTTTTAAGAAAAGAAAACAGTAAAAAACCTTGACCTTTAGAGAAAGTCAGACAGTGGCGGTGACGTAAGAGGCAACTCAGTCACCACGCAGACATAGACATAATACTCGAAATATGACGTCATTCTCTCTAGGGCGCCGAAGTCTCTCTGTCTCTGTCTCTGTCTCTGTCTCTGTCTCTCTCTCTCTCTCTCTCTCTCTCTCTCTCTCTCTCTCTCTCTCTCTCTCTCTCTCTCTCTCTCTCTCTCTCTCTCTCTCTCGCCCCCACAACACACCTGAGGCAAGTCTCACAGCCGTAGAGTAGAATAGACACTACAAGGGACTTGTAAAGCCTGTACTTGATGGTGAAGCTGATGGAGTTACTTCGCCATATCCTGTCCAGCCTGGCCATTGCGGATGTTCCTGTACCTATCCTGATACGGATCTCTGCTACGCAACTACCGTCTTTGGACAGGGTGGCTCCCAAGTACTTGAAGCTATTGACCTCTTCTAGCTTCTGGCCGTTCATGTGAATGTTGCTGCTGCTGTCGCTTGTGGTGTTGATCATCACTTTGCTTTTATCCGTACTGATCTCCATGCCATAAGACCCTGCGCTACTTGAAAGTTTGTCTGTCAGGTTTTGGAGCTCACTATTGCTGCCTGCCATGAGGTCAATATCGTCTGCGAATCGAAGATTGCACAGGGATCTGCCACCAATAGAGATTGAAGTATGGTGGTCGTGGAGGGTTTCCTGCATGATCTTCTCCAGGAATATGTTGAAAAGGACAGGAGAGAGCAGGCATCCTTGACGGACACCGATCGTCGTCCTGAAGAACTCGCCTGACTGATTGTTAAGTAGAACCGCGCTGCAGGCGTTCTTGTAAAGCGCTTCTATCATTTGGATCAGTCCCTCCTCTATGTTGAACGATCTCATGACTTGCCAGAGTCCGTCGTGCCAGACGCGATCAAATGCTTTCCTGAAATCAATGAAGTTGTGGTAGAGTTCGCGCTGATGCTGCAGATGTTTCTCGATCAGGACGCGGCAGTTGAAAATCTGCTCTACAGTGCTTCTTCCAACTCTGAAGCCAGCCTGTTCTTCTGCCAGCAGTTCCTCGGCGAAAGTTTTGAGGCGGTTGAGAATGATTCTAAGCATTACTTTGCTAGGGTGACTTATCAGACTGATAGTTCTGTAGTTCTGGCACTGTTTCATGTTTCCTTTCTTGGGGAGCGGGATCACTAGAGACTGTGTCCATTCTACTGGCCATTTCTTTTGCTCCCAGATCTTTTGACAGAGTGTAGTGAGGACCTTCGTTGTTACTTCTTCTCCATGTTTCAACAGTTCAGCAGGTATGTTGTCTACACCTGGAGACTTTCCTCCCTTCAGGCCGCGTACGGCTGCTTCCACCTCTTCAGCTAACACTGGCAGGTCTTCAGCCTTCCTGGCCCCAGCCTGGTTGTTTTGGAGGATGCTGGTGTCTGGCTCAGCCTTGTAGTTATACAAGTCTCGGCAGTACTCAGTCCATCTGTTTAGTACAGCAGTGTTTTCCGTAAGGAGTTGGCCGCTGCTGTCTTCGATGACTGTGGCTGCTGGGGAAGCAGAGGAAGGGCAAACAGCCCTGGGTCACCGATGACATCCTCGATCTCTGTGATGAGAGGAGAGCCTGGAAGAAAAAGAGAGGCCAAGACCTCACATCAGCAAACAAGTACAGACTTGTCAACAAGAAGATCAGGAAGAGGATGAAAGAAGCCAAAGAAGATTGGATTGAAGACCAGTGTTGTAGCGTGGAAGAGGGCATGGCAAACGGCAACAGCAAGAAGGCTTATGAAACGCTAAGGACCGAAGTACTAATTGTCGGCTAATCACTTGTAATGCGTGTGAGCGTTGCTTGTGAGTATCCGATACACTATCCCTTAGCCTTGATAATCGGAAATACTAATTATCGGTTACTCATTTGCAGCGAGCATGAGCGCTGCACGTGACTCTCTGGTAATAATCCAATATCTATACCCCTCATTTGTCTTGATAAAATCCGAAATAGTAATTACTGGTTACTCATACGCGGCGCGCATGCGCGTTGCTTATGACTATCTGATAATTATGTAATGTTAGTTGTGTGCACACGAAGAGACGTTAACCGCGTTACATATGGAAGTTTGAATGGTGCCTTTATCTCATATTACGACTCGACACTTGATTATAGTTTGTGACTATCATCAGACTTTTCCTATCGGAACATTTCATTTTGCCTTTTTATGTCGTTAGTGTGTGTGCACGGTCGTGCCTCTTGACAAGATTAGACTGTTGGCCAGTGGTGACTGTTGCACGGGCTGTGTTGCTAATGACATTGTCCACAGGTTTTGGTGTACAAGTACAAGGCACTATCCATATGATAAGTCACAGGTCTTACGTGATTGTGACTTAATTATTGAAAAGCGCAACGCGTGACTTAGTTTGTGCGCTGTGCCACATCTATACTAAGAATCAGAGGTCACTTAAAACCTCTGCACTCAAACCGCTGGGCGAGTGGAAAATAGTCTTTTCCGCTGGCTCTGTGGTATAGATTGTGCAGATTCGTTGACATTATCAGCGCAAAACTGGACATTATCTTGTTTGCAGTGAAAACGCGCTATTGCTTTAATTTGTTTTATTGCACTGTCAGTTTATCAAATTATTTTGTGTAGTTCTCTTTGACGGTTCACCTTTACCTATCCGGTTTGCAGTGTGTGTATGATTGTTACTTTTGTGTGTGTGTGTTTCTTTTGTGTTGTGAGACAGTTTACATTCTTTTTGTGTTATAATCTTTTATGCCTGTGCTAGCCTCAATGGCGAAAGCGAGCATAAGGGAATGTACCTTACGTGTAGGCCATCTTAACGTGTTTCATCTTTACAATAAGATACCTGACTTACCTTGTTTTCTTAACAATCCCACACCGTCACCGTTTCACTTGTTTGGCGTCACTGAGACACGCTTGAGCTCGAACATCAGTGATGAAGCCATTAGTATCCCTAACTTTTCTGTAATCAGAAGAGATCCTTCCTCCCCAGGCCAAACAGGCATTGCCGTCTACATCCACCAGTCTATTCAACACTTAGTCCGTAGACGGCAAGATCTAGAAGCCGCAGATGTTGAGTGCGTGTGGATTGAAGTAAAGCGTCCTTTTTTGGCTCCATCATACGTAGGCTTCTTGTACCGTAACCCGGCGGCTGACTTTAGTTGGTACGACCATTTCACTTGTAACTTAGATAAAGTCTGTAAAGTAAACACCGACATCATTCTAATGGGTGATTTCAATATCAATTTACTGAAACCCCACACCGCGTGGGAAACAACATCTTCCTTATTTGGGCTGGTGCAGCTGGTGCAGTCACCCACTAGGATTACTGCTGCATCATCCACTCTCATAGACCATATTTATACCAATAACCCTAAATCTGTGACTGACGTTTCTGTTCCCGACTTGAGCATTAGCGATCATTTCCCTGTAGTGTGTAAATGGGCTGCGCAAATTCCAAAGACTAAAAAGAAAGGTCATATCACCGTAACATATCGCTCTTTTAAACATTTTAACCAAAACGCATTTTTACATGATCTTAGTAATGCGTGCTTTGACTCAGTAACCGAGTCCAACGACCCAGAGGTTGCTCTATCTGCATGGTACAGCATTTTCCTTGGGGTACTCAACAAACACGCACCCCTCAGGGAGAGGCGTGTCAAAAGCGCGGTACTACCCCCATGGATTACAAAAGAACTGATGCAGGCCATGGAGTTTAGGAACACCCTCAGGAGAGAAAAGAAGTTTGACGAGTTTAAAAAGCAGCGTAATCGCGTCAAGTATATGTTACGCGAAGCGAAAAAAGCCTTTGTAAGAAATACTATTAAAAACAACAAAGACGGGTCTGCTATTTGGCGCGTCCTGAACTCCCTTACCCGAGGCTCTAGTGCATCCACGGTAATCCCTAGTGATCTATCCGCTGACATGTTTAATAATCACTTCCTGTCTGTTGCTGAAGTTTTTTCAACACAAGGAAGTGTCAATGATAAGTGTTTCGATATTTTAATTAACTACTGCAATCAGAAGACTGTGACTCCTTTTAGCATTCCATCGATTGCAATACATGAAGTAGGTAAATTCATAAGTAGTCTCGCGAACAAGAAGTCATCAGGCCCTGATGACATAAATCCTAAAGTTCTGAAACTATCCCTACCTTACATTGTTGAATCGCTGACATACATTTGCAACCTATGTCTCCATCAGTGTGTATTTCCTACACAGCTTAAACTTGCAAAAGTAATTCCACTACCGAAATCCAAGGACAGGGGAAATCTGAATAATTATAGACCGATTTCGTTACTGTCCGTGTTAAGCAAACCTCTCGAGCGACATGTACACAAACATTTGTCTCAGTATTTAGAGACAAATAATATGCTTCATCCCTTCCAGTCTGGGTTTCGTCCGAAGTATTCCTGTCATACAGCGCTAAGCAGACTTGCAGATAAGTGGTTATCTAACGTAAACAATTCGCAACTGACGGGTGTTATTTACCTTGACTTTAAGAAGGCGTTTGACCTGGTTAACCACGACACTCTGATAAGCAAACTTAGTCATTATTTAAAAAACGTCTCAGCAGTTTCCTTCTTTAGTTCATATCTAAAGGGAAGAAAGCAAAAGGTTGTAGTTAATGGATCACACTCTGAAGTGAAGGAGGTTAAGTTTGGAGTACCTCAAGGGTCAGTGTTAGGCCCTCTTCTATTTTGTTTATACATCAACGATCTGCCTCTTCACCTAGCGTCAGAATCTGTCGAATGTGACTTGTTTGCTGACGATACGTCAATCCACACGGCAAATAAAAACCTTAATGTGGTTGCAGATGACTTACAACAGAGCCTTGATGAGGTGTCCGCCTGGTGTGAACGTAATTCGATGAGTATCCATCCAGCAAAAACCAAGTCAATGGTAATTGCGACACGCCAAAAACACCAATTAAGCCCCCTTTCACTTGATTTGTCCTTCGAAGGCAATTCTATTGAGCAAGTGTCTGAACACCGCCTCCTTGGAATTATCATAGATGATCAGCTCAAATGGCAGGCACACACACATAAAGTGTGTAAAACTGTTTCAAGAAACATTTTCATGCTGTCCAAACTGAAGCACTTCACTGACTTTGAAACCAGAAAATTATTTTATTATGCACATATTCAGTCCCACATTAATTATGCTTCGAGGTGTGGGATGGCTGCAGAGATGTACATTTAAAAAGACTGAACTCCTTACACAGAAGAGCAGCGAAATTAATTTTACCTGATCCTACTTTGACAACGGATGATAAGATTTACAAAGCGGGACTTCTTTCTCTCAAAAAGCAGTTTGCATTCAACAAAGGTGTTCTCCTTTTTAAGATTCGGAATGACAACACTCCGGAATATCTAACCCAGCTGCTAGTCCGGTCACAGTCCCGCTATGGCGATACAAAAAGCCTATATGTAGTACCCAAAACCAGAATAGACTTATTTAAAACCAGTCTAGCATTCTCGGGGGCGACTTTGTGGAATTCCCTTCCATCCCACACGAAGACCACTCCAACGGTATCATGTTTCAAGAAAAGTCTTTTTGAACATTTATCTTCGCAGCCATAACTATCTTCAAGCTTTGCTTTCTATACGTAGATATCATTGTTAGTAATGTACCCATTCTACTGCTGTGTATGTATAGTGCTGCTGTGTTGTTGCTCTTTTTTTTTTTTTTTTCCCTTACCATTGCTCCAACTCCCCCAACACACCGTAGGCGTTCGTCCTATACATGTATTAATGTAATGTAATTGTTGTGTTTGTAGATGTAGCAACGGCAGATTTGAAAAATGACATTGCCTCTGGCATTGTTAATATCTTTACCGTTGTAAAATAAAGATTCATTGATTCATTGATTCATTGATTCTCTCTCTCTCTCTCTCTCTCTCTCTCTCTCTCTCTCTCTCTCTCTCTCTCTCTCTCTCTCTCTCTCTCTCTCTCTCTCTCTCTCTCTCTCTCTCTCTCAAACACACACACACACACACACACACACACACACACACACACACACACACACACACACACACACAGACATGTGCCAATCTCCAAGAGGCATAGATCATCCTGCCCCCGGACAGCGCATGAGGATCTATATCTTTTGGAGATGTTTGGAGCGCGCTCCCATGCACGCACTAACACGCACACACAAATCGTCGCGCTTTCAGAAGAGCATGCAGGTGACCCGATATAGCTAGTTTGGAGAAAAATATTGGATGAGTTCGTTAACCAGCTTTGTGCCCTTTCAACTTCTTCAGCAAAAAAATGAATTCTTTTCAGAAAAAAATTAAAACAGTAAAAAAAAAAAAAAATTGACATCTGGAGAAAGTCAGACAGCGCCGGTAACGTAAAAAAAAAGCAACTCCGTCACCACGTAGATATACTCTAAATATGACGTAATTCTCTCTCTCTATCGGTCGCTTGCTCACACACATATGCGTGCATATCCAAGAGGCATAGATCTTTATGTGCCCGGAGAGCGCATAAACATCTATGCCTCTTGAGGACGTTTGGAGCGCGCGCATGCACGCACGCACACACACACGCATACACACACATCGACGCGCTTTCAGAAGAGCATGCAGGTGTACTTAGTATAGCATGTAGCTTGGTAAAGTCAACCTGATTTCACACCAATTATAGCAAGACTGAAATTGTACCGTGAAATTCTGGATTTGTCACCATTTTAACAAGTCTTCAAGCGAAAGTGAAACTCATATCACGTTAAATATAAAATTAAGTAAAATCACAAAATAAAATACGTCATAACAAATGACTTTTGACAAACCAATGACGCGTATGCACTGCCCGCGCCCCTTATAGAGTTCACTTTGACGCACTGAGACATCTGCAAGGCTTTTACCAAAAAAAAATATATATATATATTTCAACATCAAAATCATGTCAAAGACAAAAGGTAGAGACCCTTGACAGCGAAGACAGTTCATATAGAAGGGACTTTGTGGGTTATGGTTTATCCCATCTTGTTATGTTAAATAGTAAAACTATGACCTTTCACCTTGTATTTCTCTTTCTCCTAACACGCAGATGCAGCCTAGCGAGCAAACCGCCTACAATGATTAAGGTACGACTACATGCCCTGCGCTTGTGGCGCCCCCTTCCTGTTCTGATATTGTGTCTGGTTGCATTGGCGGTAGTCCTTTACTCACGACAACAAAGTGTGTCCAGAGACATGGTGGAATGGTTGAAAATCTACCGATCGTCTTGGTCAAAAATCCAAGATGAACAACACACGCATCCGGACGTTCGTGTGTTTCACTCAGCTGCCGACTTCAACCAGTCCTGCATCCCGTACCGCATGCCATGGGAGAGCAAAGCGTCGATGAGACTCTGTACCTACACAGACCAAGAGGACCCTATGATTTCTAGTCGCGTGAGACGCGATCAAGTGTGGGAACCTGATCTGGTCAACATGACGGTAATGGCGCTGGTCATGAACGACAAGGAGAAGACTGATCGCGTGAGTCTGGTGGACATCGGGTGCAACATCGGAACCTTTACTCTGGTGGCGGCCAAGCTGGGCTACGAGGTGCTGGCTGTGGACGCCATGAAGGAAAGTCTGGAGCTCGTGCACACCTCGCTCCGCCTCAACAACCTGGCGGATAAAGTCACGCTCGTGCACAACGCGCTGCTGGAGACCTATAAACAACTCTACATCGGGTTTGGGCGGGTTGGCGGACCAGCCTTCTCACGTGTGGGCTCCTACACGAACGACAGCGGTGTGCGTCAGAGCGAAGTGCAAGCGGTGATGATGGACGACCTCCTCCCCCTCGTGCGTACTCAGCGCGTCCTGATCAAGATCGACATTGAATCTTCGGAGGGCCGCGCCTTGCGGGGGGCGGCAGCCTTCTTTCAGCACTTGACTGTGGTGGGCGTGCTAATGGAATGGATACACGTGAAGAAAATTAATAGCGATCGTGAGTTTATTCTCTCCTTCATGTCCCAGCGGCAGTTCCAGGCCTACCCGTCGCCCCTTGACACAGACGCCCTCTGGATGAACATGATTATGGAATGGCCAGATAACATTTACTGGCGATCAAACAGTTAACTCATTCAGCCCCTGACACACCACAGCAAGACACGGGGTGTGGCTCCGATCCCTAGCTTTTCAAAACTGCGTATGTATGGAGATTTACGAAGGGCGACAAATCGAGCTGAACTCATTCAGCCCCGACACACCACAAGATCGAAGATGGGTGGTGCCAGAATAGCTTGGCGCCGATAGGCGCCAAGCTATTCTGGCAAAACCCTTGAACTATCATGTTCGATCTGTTTCTAGAATTGTAATAAAGTCTTTCATAAGGCAACTTCAAAATTTGGGGATTTCGCAATGCGTTGCGTGGAATGTCAGCTGATGGGATGGTGGGATGTCAGCTGATGGGATGGTGGGATGTCAGCCGATGGGATGGTGGGATGTCAGCTGATGGGATGGTGGAATGTCAGCTGATGGGATGGTGGGATGTCAGCTGATGGGATGGTGGAATGTCAGCTGATGGGATGGTGGAATGTCAGCTGATGGGATGGTGGGATGTCAGCTGATGGCATGGTGGGATGTCAGCTGATGGGATGGTGGAATGTCAGCTGATGGGATGGTGGGATGTCAGCTGCTGGGATGGTGGAATGTCAGCTGATGGAGTGGTGGAATGTCAGCTGATGGGATGGTGGAATGTCAGCTGATGGGATGGTGGAATGTCAGCCGATGGGATGGTGGAATGTCAGCCGATGGGATGGTGGAATGTCAGCCGATGGGATGGTAGAATGTCAGCTGATGGGATGGTGAATGTCAGCCGATGGGATGGTGGAATGTCAGCGAATGGGATGGTGGAATGTCAGCCGATGGGATGGTGGAATGTTAGCTGATGGGATGGTGGAACGTCAGCTTATGGGATGGTGTAATGTCAGCTGATCTGATGGTGGAATGTCAGCTGGTGGGATGGTGGAATGTCAGCTGATGGGATGGTGGAATGTCAGCTGATGGGATGGTGGGATGTCAGCTGATGGGATGGTGGAATGTCAGCTGATGGGATGGTGGGATGTCAGCTGATGGGATGGTGGAATGTCAGCTGATGGGATGGTGGAATGTCAGCTGATGGGATGGTGGAATGTCAGCCGATGGGATGGTGGAATGTCAGCTGATGGGATGGTGGAATGTCAGCTGATGGGATGGTGAAATGTCAGCTGATGGGATGGTGGAATGTCAGCTGATGTTATGGTGGAATGTCAGCTGATGTTATGGTGGAATGTCAGCTGATGGTATGGATGGCAGGCTACAGTTAACCCTCTCACTGCCCGGAAAATGTGAACGTTACCCAACTGCAAGAGACATAGGTCATCACTAGCTCTCGGCACTGCGAGGGCTCATGAGGATCTACGTCTTTTGCTGAGACCAATGTGCATCCATATTCCTCGGACGGTCGCGGGTTTTGGTCACTGCACGATTTCTGTAACAAAATAAACGTCCAGGGGCCGGGAATATTGTCACACTATTGCAGGCAGTCTGTGAACAAGACAGTACGAGGTATGACCATACACCTCCAGGGGCCGGGAATATTGTCATACTATTGCAGGCAGTCTGTGAACAAGACAGTACGAGGTATGATGATAAACGTCCAGCGGCCGGGAATATTGTCACACTATTGCAGGCAGTCTGTGAACAAGACAGTACGAGGTATGATCATACACGTCCAGGGGCCGGGAATATTGTCACACTATTGCAGGCAGTCTGTGAGCAAGACAGTACGAGGTATGATCATGCACGTCCAGTGGCCGGGAATATTGTCACACTATTGCAGGCAGTCTGTGAACAAGACAGTACGAGGTATGATCATACACGTCCAGGGGCCGGGAATATTGTCATACTATTGCAGGCAGTCTGTGAGCAAGACAGTACGAGGTATGATCATACACGTCCAGTGGCCGGGAATACTGTCACACTATTGCAGGCAGTCTGTGAGCAAGACAGTACGAGGTATGATCATACATGTCCAGGGGCCGGGAATATTGTCACACTATTGCAGGCAGTCTGTGAGCAAGACAGTACGAGGTATGATCATACACGTCCAGTGGCCGGGAATATTGTCACACTATTGCAGGCAGTCTGTGAGCAAGACAGTACGAGGTATGATCATACACGTCCAGTGGCCGGGAATATTGTCACACTATTGCAGGCAGTCTGTGAGAAAGACAGTACGAGGTATGATCATAATGTCATGATAGTTGTGCCACAACCCATTCAGCCCTGACGCACTACAGCAGGAGATGGATCGACCATGATAATTCAAGGGTAGTGCCAGATTAGCTTGGCGCCTGTCGGCGCCAAGCTAATCTGGCACTACCCTTGAGTTATCATGGTCGATCCATCACCTACAACAGGATCATAGTCGTTAGATGACGCCTTTAAAATGTTGGGAAATACGTGGGTCGGGCTGAATGAGTTAAAACAGAAGCCGGTGGCCCAATACACTGGATATTTTCCCACTCTGTAATAGCACTATCCTGCACTGTGCATGCCAAATGTAAGGCGATGTGGTGTTGTGACGGTCACGGTCTCCGACTTATACGGCCTTTGCTAGGTCGTGGACGCGGGAACAGCTCCGTCCTGGAGTTGAGGGACAACACAAATATATTGCTCCTGCGTGGAAGACACAGTGACCTTGTCGTTGTGGTCACAATAATTTTCAAGAAAAAACAAGATATTTTTGGCCACTGACAGTTGGCCCCTGCTTATGAACAGACTTTAGCACTTTTGGAAAATAAAGAATCTCTTACATAATGTTTTTTTTTTGCATTTACTGCGCGCTCCACTGGTAAAATATGAACAGTAACATTGAACTCAACGTTTTTTTACATAATGTTTTGGCATTGACTGCGCGATCCACTGGTAAGATATGAACAGTAACATTGAACTCAACGTTTAAAAAAAAAAGTGGAGAAAACGTTGCCGTCAGTTCTGAATATCTGACAAAAGTGCCCCTAGTTTCTCATCATCAGAGGTCAACTGTTCCTTATTGGACTGTTTGCTGGAGATTACAGGACAAGCAAATATCGTCGTCAGTGATGACATCAGGCAGTCGTTTTAGGTCATTTATGCTATACGTTTGGCATAGTTAACTCATTCGCGGCCCTCCGCATCTGGATGCGCGGCATAAGCCAGAACATTTGTGTCGGCATAAGCCAGGACCTTTGTGTCGCATAAGCCGTGTATCCGGATGCGGCTGACCGCGAATGATTTGTTCTAAGCAATCAACTTCCGGTTGCATCTGCGCCTCTGTCAAGATATGGGGTATCCTTAATGCATACAGCCTTGGAGGTCATTGCGCACTATTCTTTGAACCGTTCCAAGAGAAAGATCGGAAGTTAAACCCATTCAGCTCTGACGCACTACAGCGGGAGATGGGTCGACCATGATAATTCAAGGGTAGTGCCAGATTAGCTTGGCGTATGTCGGCTTCAAGCTAATCTGGCACTACCCTTGAATTATGAGGTTGGCATGATTGCCAGACCGGTCGGCATTAGCCATTTTGTGAGGCTAGCTTGACTCATTTATCTCCTGCTAGACGATTATACTCGGTAGTAAATGTCCATGTAATGCTGCAGTGTGGAAATTTGTACACACGCTTTTGTAATAATATTGATGTGGAAGAGATGACGTATGTATTTTGCCTTAGAAAACTTAACGTGTCAAAATGATCTGACGCACGACCGCACGTAGGTTGTGACTAGGCGATAGTTTTGCTTTGGCGCATAACTGTGGAAGTAAAAGGGAGTGCACTTTTGCTTCTAAAATGATTTGCTAAGTTTGGTCTTGCTTCAACCACCGGCAATCATGACAATTCATTACATTGTTTGCATTATGGGTGCACCATAATGCACACATTGGTTTTGCTCATTCAATGCTATTCATGATTATTTAGTTGGGCTTTTTCTTGCATTACCTTATGTTTTGCCCCACTCTTTTGTTGTTGTTGTTGATGCTGCTGTGATAGAGATTTAACGTTTATTTCATCGTTAGGATGTTCTTTACTTTATAGTTTTATGTTCTGTTGATTCTTCCCTTGCCTATCACTTACCTAGGCAGGGCAGCCTTGACGGTGTGATGTTCCCGCGCTGGTGACGTCACTCACGGCTGACTCTCAGCCACCATGTTTGTTTTGATTTTGAACTTCCGCTTAAGTTGTTTACATGTTGCTATGTCTTACTGTATGCCATGCCTAGCCACGGATTGAGTGACTGGTTGGTGGATTGATTGATTCATTTATTTATTCATCCAGTCCATCATTTCATTCATTAATGAGTAGTTCATGTCTTTTTTAAAAATTTATTTTGTCTTTATTCTTTATTTGCTTTCTATTTTATGACTAGGTACTTCCCTTGACATATACTTAAGCTTGATTCACCTCACTGATTGGCATGAACCTGACTGACGGCAAGCAATACAGGTCATCTCTGTTATGCGACCCCAAGAGTCATTGTTCACTACTATGTGTATAAGTAGGCTTTGAGTGACTGCGGTCAATACAGGACATCTCTGTTATGCGACCTGAGTCATTGTTCACAACTATGTGTAATAAGCAGCCATTAAAACTTAAAGGTACTTCGTAGTCTTATTATGTGGGCCATGCATTTATTTATTTCATGGTGACATTTATTAGGTTGCATTTTAGCAGATCTGCTTTATTCTAGGCTATCTTATGTTTCATGCACAGAATTCCCCTTGATGTACACATGTTTTCTGTCTGTCTTTCCTCTTCGTCATGAATGACTGCAGTGCGTGTAGATGTTTGCGTTCTTCGTTGACGTTCAATGTTTGCGCTAGTGTTTGCGGTACGAATGTAATAAAGACGGAGAGAATGGTGAGGTTGTGTGTACGTCCTTATTCATTTGCTGGTAAATCGGTTGTATTGAGAGTTCACTTAGTGTCATGTTCACACATTACGTCTTTCTCCTTTACACTAGTTCTCTCCCATGTACTATTCATTAGTACTTAGTCACATAGTTACTTTACACCAGTTCTCTCCCATGTACTATTCATTAGTACTTAGTCACATAGTTACTTTACACTAGTTCTCTCCCATGTACTATTCATTAGTACTTAGTCACATAGTTACTTTACACTAGTTCTCTCCCATGTACTATTCATTAGTACTTAGTCACATAGTTACTTTACACTAGTTCTCTCCCATGTACTATTCATTAGTACTTAGTCACATAGTTACTTTACACCAGTTCTCTCCCATGTACTATTCATTAGTACTTAGTCACGTTATTGCTTTCCTGCTGGCTCGGCATCTCATGTAATCTGTATTTACTTTTGTTATGTTACTTTTAGCATTTATGCATTCGTTTAGATATTTTCTTCCCTGTTAGGGAGGCTCCGGTCGGAGTGACTACCCGTTTGTTAGTCATTTGCGTGTTCACCTTACCAAGTCTGACTGAATTGCGGAATTGCGTATCAGTGGTGCTCGGCTGTATTCAGTCTTTGACTTGTGCTTTGCATGACTTTGTAGTTTGTACTGGGACTTGCTTACTTTTCATTTTATTTGCTGTCAGGTATAGTATTATACATTCTATATGTTACACGACCATCACTTTGATTCATCAGGGTGTTTAAAATCAAAGTGGTGTACGTTCACTGCATGATAATATATGCCTTAGTTTAGTCATGTGTCTTGTTCATTGTATTCTTGACACCATTATTGATTACCTGTTTGTTTATTTCACAGTTACTGCTTTCTGGTAGCAAATAAATTTTAGCTCAACATGACCACGTTTCAGAGTCACTAAATCCCAAAATTCAACGTTCTATCAATATTTTCAAATCATCGATTCCACCTCACCCATCACTGAGACTAGAATGGTATAAGACAGAAATATATAATATAATATAATATAATATAATATAATATAATATAATATAATATAATATAATATAATATAATATAATATAATATAATATAATATAATATAATATAATATATTATAATATAAGACTAGTAAATCAGTTGAAGTAAAAGTCCATGTACGATGTACGCCTGGCGTGACCTGTTAACTGTGACCTACAAACGTCATCATCGATCGTCGGAACTTGTAGTACACACGATAATATATTATTACATGGTATTTATATGGCGCATTTCTCATATTTATAATATAACTCAATGCGCAGAATGTAGCCGCGAACTGAACCCAACAAGCACGCTCACGTGAATCACGCGCATTCACTCACACACTGTACGTAAACACAGAACATTCACGTGGTGCTAAGGGCAAGCTCAAGCGAGCTACTGACGGTATTTGGAAATCGTTTTGTATTTGAAATTTTATTAAGTTGGCTGAAACTGATACCAAAGTGAAGGGGGAGGAAGAGCCGGAGTACTCCGGAGAAAGAACCCCCGTATGGTAACGACACACAAATCCAAAACATAACTAAATAAATAAGGAAAACTATCACTGGAAACATTTTCTTACAAGAACAAAATATCATAGTAGATTATACAGAGCAAAACATACCTGAACGGCCAGCAGGTGGCACCGACACTGTCTCGGTGAATGGTTGTAGATAAGAGATAAGCAGAGATAGATACTAAGAGATTTAAAAGACAATGAATTCAATAATGACGCATCAGTCATTAAATTACGTCATTTTAATATTAAATTTTTTTACCCCATTACACCCCCGTTATTTCTGAATCAACCCTTTGATTTTTAAAAACTGACGAGCATGACTGATGCGGCCTCATTGATCTGATTATCTTTTAAATCTCTTAGTATCTATCTCTATAACTATTGTCTCTGTCAACACCTAATCATTTACCTGTCTAAGTGATTTCAGTGGAACTTTATATGTTACTAATAAGTTACAACTAACTTTTAGGAACCTGCAGAGGTAACCTTTAAGTTAGTTATCATAAGAACTTATTAATTACTTACCATAAGAACTTATTAATTTCTTACTGTAAGTTCTTATAAGTTCTTACAACAACTTGACTTAAGTCACAACTTACTCGGTCAGATTTGTCAAGATACAAGGACAATTAAAAAACTTTTTTTTTCTCAATAATACTCTGGTGGTGGTGCTGATGGGGCTAAACAATCAGGCACAAGTGGTGTAAATGACGTGTCATCTCTCTGTGAAGTGTATGACATTATTAAAGGATTACCAAATCTGATTTTTATTTGTTTAAAAGATTGTGTAGCTTTTCTGTGGTTTCCTGAACACCAATCTTTTTCCCCATCTCTAAAAAAAAAGCCTTCAGTTCTTCAACATTCACAGGAGATTGACTACGCATTTTATTTTGTATTTCAGACTTCTGTTTTTTGTAATTATTTAAATCATCTTGGACCCGCTTAAATTCATCATCACTAACATTATTATCATTCAATGCCTTACTGATAATAAGTTTCATACTGCTCAGCTTCACACCCGCCAAAGTACTCAACGCTTCATGTTTTTGTAATGTTGTGTGAAACCTCTTGTTTAAGGCTTCCAAACCAAAACAAGTCAGGCATGTAGCAATGCTAACACCCTCAACTGCTATTCCAACCAAACTTCCAATTCCTGTGGCAAACAGAACTATACCCCCCACAGACCAACTAGCTGAAACGGCACCAATGGCCATTGAAGTATTTTGTACAGAATTGAAAACGGTCTTATACCTCCTTTTGAATCTGGAGTACCTCGCCTCTTCACTTTCCAAATATTTAATTGCTTCTGTAATATTATTTAATCTAAATGCGTCTGCCTGTAATGTTTTATCTGATGAAATTGGCATATGTGGATCAAGTGCACATGACGACACAGTCTCAGGCGCAAGCGTCGTCGGTAGCTGTGGATAGAAGTTTACCATTTTTTTTATTGTCAAATATTTTTTTATTTAATCAGCAATTACATTTTGCAACTCTTCAAAAGTATACAATTTGCTAGCATAATAAAACGAAACAAGATCAATGTGTTCAAGGTTTATGTAACTTAAACGAACAAAAGTTAGTTTATAAACAATTATCTTGACAGCCGGAATACTGCTCGAAACATTAATAACATCTACATTTTTTGTAATAGCAATAAAGACCTTTGTTGATTCTGATACTGTTTCATCCCATGTAAGTTTTATTCCCTGTGCTATATCTGCCTCTTTCGCAGAAGTTACAGATCTCATGATAATTTCAAATACTATTGTCGCTTCTCTTGCAATCAGAAAGTTTACTGGTGCAAACACGACCTTTGCATCAGACCTGCCCTTCCTGTGCGTAAGAAGATACCTCCGTTTCTCATAATTTTCAACTTTCAGTTTATCTCTGCTATTGTTGTCTGAGGCAAAACTTGGAACAAGGCTTACAATCAATGGCCCAGAGATAACAACTTTTCTGAACACTAAGGCTCCTTCATCATCAGTGTATACATAAGGACTAATAAATTCCAACTTTATGTCCCAATCAATTGTGGGCATAAGCGGTGGCGGCGTAGGCACAGGTGAAACAACCCATTTATTACCAACATGTATTAAGTTGTAGGGCACATTATTTACTGGAACTGGTACAGTAACATCACACAGCTGACCAATTTAGGAATCTGTCTTTCACCGTCTTTCATGTCAACAATTACTTTCCTTTTGTACATACCAGTCGAATCAAGTTCAAAACCATATATTTCTCCAATTTCCCCTTCCTTCTCAAAATCCTGTACGTCTGCCAAATCTTTCAACTCTGTTACTGGACATGCAACTGGTATGATTCTCAGCTTTGGACCACCACTCATTTTTATAAACAAAAATAAAATTATTTAATTTCCAACACAACACTAAAATCATGCATAACAACTGGTTTGTCATCCAGATTAGTTACAGATATACACAGTGACTCAAAAAAACTAGAACCTAATTTCTTAAACTGTAAATTAGGAAATCTAGCAACCACACTTTCACAATAGGGTGCAGTTCCAGTTGGTAAGCATCTCAACAAAGTTGAAGGCTTTCCATTGTGAACATTCACAGTTGTGTTTAGTTCTTTCAAATAAACATTTAGCACTGTGTGTACTGACAAATTGGCTGGACGTTTTCCAGTTATATTAAGTTTATTTGTCTTCAATGTTATAATACGAGAAAAACTATCTTCTTCAGCCATATACCAATCTTCATCCAAATAATAACCAAGTAAATATGCAAATTTAATTGACATTTTTAACCAATCTTGTTTCGAAGATTCTAATGTAACAAGTAGGTTAGCTGGATTTAAAGTTGCTTTAATACTAAATTTACTAAGAAACCATTCAGCTATAGTACAAAAGTCATAATACCCAGGTGGTAAAGCTTCAGTCACACCACCAAAAATTACTTTATAATTTATATCATCATCTACATTAAACCACCTTACACTATAAAACATTTCATGGATAGCTACAGTCTTGTTACCATCACGATTATCAATCCCATTAGTTAACCACACTGGATTGCTTGTGTCAAGATTTGTTAAGGTAATAAACATTTTTATTATCTCATATAAAAAGAAGGATGGAATTTAAATCACCAACCATTACCACTACAAACGCATTTCAATTTAATGTTGATGCTAAGTACAATGTTGCACCTACTTATGAACAGAAAATAATACAACTAAATCAGCTTGACATAGCTGTAAGCGAACAAGATCTATTTCAAGTAAAAGTACCCAATCCATTTGATCAATATCTAAACCCTGCAATAACAGACGATGCTACTGCAAGAAAGCTTCAAGTCCACTACAGATGTTTCAAAACCAACTCAACTTTGCTATACTGTGTTCAACTACAGGCTGTGGTGTTTCATTTACAGACCATTTGAATCACTCAAACAAACTCATTAGATCTGTCTACCGTTTTCACACGTATTACCATTTAAGAAGAATACTGTCAGAACTGCATACACCACTGCCCACTGAATCCAGTTTCAACAGGTTTAACAACCCCATGGATATGAAAGCGTTTGAACGTATATGTAATGAGTTTAACATCAGCCCTGGTCCCCGTGCTGGGTATGACTTTACACAAAAACTTGATGATCACAATGGTATGGGCACATTGTATTACGCTTTGAGTCACAGACAATACCCTCAAGATTATTACCCTGGTTACACTTCATTCGCATCAAAATCACAAGTCTAGTTAGGCTCAATAGAACAGAAACAGTCTAATGCGTGGACCACATTTATTTTAGACAGGAGTGACGGGTTTACTCAAGCAGGAGTTGAGCGCGTAAATGAGTCTATCAGAACATATGTCTGGTGTTTACTAGGTGCACAATCATTAACAAAATCGAATATTTTGAATGGAAGTGGAAAATTTGAAGCACAAAAACAATTTCTTGCAAATCTTGAAGATTCAATTAATTCAGTGGTTGATCTCCATCAAGCATACAGCGTTACCAAGACGTTCTCAGATATGCGAGATCAAAAGTTGACTTTGTAGTTGGCATCGGGTTATACATGTTACCATCTGACCTTCAACTCCAAATGGGTACAATAACAAATTATAATAATGAAATCATTGTTGCAGGTCGTGATCAAAAACTAGGACTCAATCAATCTGTAAACTTGGGGGCCACAACCACACATGTTCAGACGTTAAAATCATTACAGACACCTCCGGTAACACCCCCGGCCCCGGCCCCAACACCAGCGCCCATACAACCAGAACAGTCAGCCCCTGACACACATGAGTCAGAGAGAACAGCATTAGTAATAGGCCTTACTGGATTAGGGATATTACTTCTTTATCTGTTTCATTAAATAACCCACCATCAACCCTCCTACTGTAACCAAAAATACCCACACATGCTCTGCCATAAACCCAACTACCTTTGCTGCTGTAGTAATAAGCCAACTGACAACTGTGCCTATAATACCAGGCAAAGCGTCCATTGCTTTCAGAGCCAATTTCTTAAGCAAGTCTGATATGTGAGACAGTTGTTTCTTTACCCATGACTGTAAATCTTTTGGGTCTGTTGGAGGTGCTGGTGGTGCTGGCGGACCTGGCGGTGCCGGGGTTGGACCCCCACCAACCCCAGAGACAGCTAACACAACAGTACTGATAATAAACCCAAGAGCTGTAATTAAACTAGCAATTGTGATACCCTGTTCTCTGAAAAGTGTTTTCAATCTCTCAGCCAGAGTTGTGTCTTCATGAAGTATTTTCTGAATAGTTTCTCTAATTCTGTTAACTTGGGTTTTAAGTTTTTGTCTCCCAATACTAATCACTTCTAACCGCTCTGATCTTTCTATCTGCAAATCATTTAATCTGTGTTGGATTCTTTCTTTCATTTCTGTGTCAAGATTCCCATTGTCTGCGGTAGCCAGTTTCTCTTTTTCACGTTCTATGTGTTTATCAAGCTCACCTAGTTTGGCTATGTTATTTACCATCTCACCTCTTATCGTTTGTAGTGATTTATCCAAGCCCATAATCTCCCGCATTGACAAAGGTGGGTTATCTATTGTTTTCATAGCGTCATTTATTTGTCCTTCAGTAAATGAGGTTTCTTGTATTACTGTGTTTGCTATTTCTGGTAGGCTTGTTACTGGTGCCATTTCAATTTGTTGCCCTGTTGGCAACTTTGTTTGCGTGTCGTGAAGAACACTAACCAGTCTTGGCGTGACAGGAGAGCCTCCAATTCCAAGGTACCTTGCCAACCCAGAGTTACCACCGACCTCACCTTTAATTGTACTTAAAGCTCTAAACTTAGAAGGATTGTTTTTATGTGTTAGATATATTTTCCCTCTGTCAATATTTACAAATAAGTGTCCTTTATCATATTCAAACTGATTAGGATCTATTACATCTGGACGCGCTCCAACACTGTCATAAAATGAGTTTACTTTGTCTTTTAACAGTTCATGATACATACTACTACTAGTTACCATTCCAGTCATATCTGTGATACTGGTATCTGAGGCATCCATGACATCCATTTCAAAATCTTCATGATTAAATCCTCCTGCTGCCATTGTTTTATTAATTTAATATTTTTTATTGTTCATAATAAAAATGACACAGTGTTACGGATCAAAGTTAGACCCATACAGAAAACTACGTGAGCCTCTTGGTGTTAAGGGCATTAGACAATCAATCGTCATCACAAACAATCCAAGTACCATAGATCAGAACCAAACTCTTACAGTCAAGTTTCCAAACCTAGGTCCCAGTGACGTTATTGTTCCTGGCACTGCACGCCTAGCATTTAATATTGAACTATCATCAGACGCAGATGTAAACAGAACACTGGTTGACAATCTTGGCAGAGCAATTGTTAGAACTATTAAAGTAAAACTTGAAGGACAGGAAGTGTTTAGTCTTGACGATGCAGATGTGTTCTACTGTTACAAAGATCTTTGGCTCACAAGAGAAGAACGAGAGGATCGTATTTACCGAGGCATACAGTCAGATAATGTTGGTAAACTTCGAATCAATGCTGGAGATAAGGTAACTACTGGGGTAGCCAAGGAAGTTATTATAGCAGAAACATATGGAACCAGATTTTACATTCCACTTGAATTTGAAATCCTGACAGCACATTTGCCTTATTACCAAGGAGCACTGAATGACCATCTGAGTTTTGAACTAACTTTCAATGACTACTCCAAAATTATTAAATCATCTGATCTCAGTGCAACATATAAGATCTCTAACATTTCTTTGGAATATGAAATTGTCACACATACTGAACTAGCCAGACTCATACAAAATCAGTACCAGTCAAAACTTCCAATTTATTATGACCGTGTGATTAGACATAGTTTAATACCCAAAGACAAAAGCGACCCAATGTGGAATATAAACTTGAACACACCAGCTAGGTCACTAAAAGGTATTCTTATGTTGTTTGTTGAACCAGCAGGCCCATACAAAAGAGATTCAGAAAACTTCTACAATCCTAAAATCACACATTTGTCTTGTACAATCGAAGGTCATCCTAATCAGGTGTACGCTTCAGGTTTGTTACCTTATCAACACTACGATGAGATCACAAAGTATTTTGCGGGTGGAAGGATTAGAGATAAACCAGCAAACATTGCGTGCAAAGATTTACATCTGTATGACGTAAGGATTGGTCAATACCTTACAAATAAGTATGCTCTTTGGCTAGACCTTTGTAGTACGGACGACGACTACCTTCATGGGTCAGGTCGAACTGTTGAGAACGCCAGTGATGGAATAACAATTCAGATACAAAAGAAGGTTGAAACTGCTGCAGCCATAAACATATATTTGTATTTGATTTATGATGCACAACTCAATATTGCAGAAAGCAGACTGAGTGGACACATATATTAAAATTATATTGTGTATTAAAATGAACCGGAGCTTGATGACCCTTGACCCACACTGTGGATTGTTTTGTGGTGCCACAGGGTGTGGGAAAACTGAATTTGTTCTTAACCTATTACAAACAAGATACATACACCACTTTGAAAACATTGTAATATTTTGTCCTACTATTAAACACAACAAAGCTTATCACAACCGTTTATTCATTTGGACTGACAACAACATTTACTTAGTCGACCCTGAGAAAAAACTGAATGACTACCTACAATATTTTTACAAGCAATTTGAAGGACAGCCAACGTTGTTTATTGTTGATGACTGCTCAGCAGAGAAAGACATTGTCAAGAAGAGAAACACTCTAGCAGAACTTGCCTTTAGTGGCAGACACGCAAATGTTAGTGTATGGATTCTCACTCAGAAATATAATGCTGTACTGAAAGATTTTCGAGAACAGTTAAAGTTTATCTGTTTGTTTTACTGTAAGGATCGTGACAGTTTTGAAGACTGTCTCACAGAGAACGACGTCATCCCAAATAAGCATGAACGGGATGATGTAAAAAATAAACTGAAATCAACTAAGCATCTAAAGCTCATTTTAAAGACAGATCAGCCCACAGGGTATGGGTTAGTAAATTAATTTATACATTTGTCTTGACTAATAAAAATGACAGACGGACAAATCATACAAGTGATTGATATCTCACACTGCTTCAAAGATGTTATGCACTTTACTGATTTAATAACATCACCCAAACAGACTTACATAAGCCTTTCAGCACCATTGGAAATATATGCTACATATAGTGTGACTTTGGATTATGTTGATGAGCTTCCAGATGTTGAGTGCATGACAGTTGATTTAAAGACACGTACTTTTAAAGTTAATGATACCAACTATGGTTGGTTAGGGGAACTTTGTTATAGCATATTTAAGCAACTACGTAAACTAAATGTTCATATTAACAGTGTTACAGTTAATAAAGTGGTATTACACAATGTGAGCCAGCAGAGTTAATGTTATTATTTTTTTAATTACATTATAAATAAACCCTGATGAACTCCTTCTATTGAATGATATCAATGATGCAGAAAACAAAGACTTCGATGGGAAAAAAACAACGCCTTTTGTCTGTAATTGTTTCGGGGAAGTCAAAGGCTTATCTCGAAAAACAATACATGACAGAGGATATTGAATCTCTTACAGCTGACGAGCTAATCAAACTTCATGCAAAATATGAAAACCACATCGCTTCACTAATGACTCGTGATTTGAGTCGATCTCTTGTATGCCTATACACAAAAGCAGTGAGTCACTTTCTACATGTGGATAGTGACAGCCTATCACACGACCTTGAAAGCAATCCTATTGTTTCAAGTTCAATTGGTAAATTAGCATGCGTCATGTTTTACAAGTTTGGTAATTACCTTGCACCTTTGGTAACTTTGCTTGTCACTGGGAGTCATATTGATTTCTCCAAAATAAATTTTACTGCAGAAGAAAATGGACGAAACCTAGACGACTCCACAACCGAATCCCAGTCCGGTCTTGACGCAGGTTCAAACTGTGACTAAGGCTAAAAGTCCAGGAAGGGTTGAGGCTGGAAAAAGATTAGCCGAATATAATAGACCAAAAAAAATTACAGCTTCAAGCACAAACGGAAAAGACTCATGTATCTGATCCACCGTCAGGACCATCAGGACCATCAGGACCGTCATGACCTGTGTCAATACCGTCACTCCCTCATCAAAGTGAGAGACAAACAACCCAGTCTAACCCTGACCCTGACCCCGAACCTCAAACAACAAAATATATAATTGCCGGATTTGTTGTCGGATTTGGTTACATAGGTTACCAATTATACAAAAAATACAAGCCACAGACTCAAACAGTGTCCAAAAAATTAAACACTCCATCATCAAAAACAGAAGTCGCCACATTACCAACAATACCCAAAGTTGTCGACCCATTTCATATGCAGTAAATAAATTTATTATTTTAATTTTTATTGCCTACGAAATGAATGACTCAAAGAACATAATGAACCTTGTGTATCATTCTGCCGTAATCAGCGGACTAGCAGTAGCGTATTCTATGCTAGGAAAAAATCTACTCAAAATGAAATCAGCAGACTTGAGTAGATTAAACTTTGAAGACAGCGCTAAGCTAATTGTAGTTGTAACAGCGTCGATTGCGACAAAAGATTTTCTTGTCAAGCAGGGAATTATTCCCGAAAATATATCTATGTAAATAAAAATAATATGGCGACTTTGGCAGTAATAATTGGAGGCACGATGGTCAACGCTCTGGCATTCAGCGGCTCAAATTATCTCTTTTCAAAAGTGGTAGAGAAGAATCAGCAGAAGAAATGAAACGTCACAATGAGGCATCTGAAAAACTCGCTCAAGCGCAACAAGAATATGAAAAGAATAGAATTGAGAAACTTGATTTCATCAATGAAAAACTCAGACTTGAAGGTAACGCACAGCATACGTTTTCAAATACAGACGAAGCAATCCATGAGTATTTTTTAGTCACAGGTAATGACATGTCTATCCCAAAACCGAAACTTAGTGACTACTATCAACCGAGTACAGAACAAAGAAACGGGGAGATAATCTTTGTTCTAGTGGGAATGACATTTGTATTTTTTAGGGTCTTTATATTGCTAGAAAAAATGGCAGCCGAAAATAAACTATCAAAAAGATATTACTCCCCATCAGGCTATTGGAAAGGAGCAACAGCTATTCAGAAATTACATGCAGCTGTGGGCGGAGATATAACACTCAATCAAGTCAAACAATGGTTACAGAGACAGGCAATTTGGCAGATATACCTCCCTGCTCCAAGAAAAATATCTAGACCTCATTTTGAAAACACAACACCAAATGACACACATCAAATGGACCCCATGATACAATAAGAAAGAAACGATACAAGTACGCATTAACTGTCGTTGACATTGCTTCAAGATACAAAGACGCTGAACCCATATCTGACAAAACAGCTACCACAGTTGCTACGGCATTAACAAAAATATATAGTCGAGGCCCCCTGAAATACCCCAGACTTGTTCAAGTTGATGACGGATCAGAATTCAAAGGTGCAGTTAACCAGTTATTTGCGAAGCATGGCTTAATAGTCAGATGCGGTATTCCAGGTGTGCACAGATCACAGGCAATTGTAGAGAACCTCAACAAACAGTTATCAGAGAGACTTTTCAGTTACCAGTATTCTAAGGAACTCATGCATGACACATGTAACACTGAGTGGGTAAAGAGATTACCACATGTGATAAAAGCAATGAACAATGAAGGTCATGGTTTACGCTTAAAGCCTGTTTATGCTATTACATTGAAATCAATTACAGAACCAAAAACAGGACCAACCCCCGCACCCAACACAAGTTTATTTACTAAACAGGTAAGATATCTATATCAACCTGGAGAATCAGAAAATGACGTGAAGCGCAGAGCGACAGACCCCATCTGGTCTACGTCCGTTCATAATATAAAAAAAATAATTCCAGGTCCTGACGCAACAATATATTACCTGTATGACCCTGCGCCAATGAGGATTGATTGATTGATTGTACATTGCTTAACATCCCGACAGCAACAAGGCTTTCTCAGGACGTACCTGCACTGCTTGTGAAAAAAAAACCCTAAACAGAACATTGAATGTATGTCGCCAGCCGGTCAAATACATTAAATAAACCTAACACATGGGGCCTAAATAAAGCTAAGACCATTTAGCAACACACGTCCAATATCAAGAGCTACAGGCAGTGCAGACAGCAGGGAGAGTTTTAAAAAGGCAAATACAGGTGAATGGACAAAGGGTAGACAGAAACACATGCCCCAGAATAGAGAGAAAAACCCACACTGTGGGGCTGACCAGGGTGACCCTGGGAACTAAAAACTACCTAACCCCACCCAAGTCCCCCAGGGCAGACCCGGGTGGGGGCGCCAATGAGGGCATTTGTCAGAGAAGAATGACAGATTATTCCCCCAGACACCGTTACTCATTTCAGTAACTAACTCATCAATTAATTCATCAACCAGTTCATCGGCTATGTCTTTAGATAACTTGAGCCTGTAATTACCTGGTGCATAAGCTTTTCCTTTACTGAAAAACACATGCTTTGTGTCCCCAACTGCAAGTGACTTCTTATGTGTTTGGATCATTTCAAGATTATGTTTGTTTGATCTCAGTGACTTGTTTGGATAATCAGGCATTAATGCACCATCTAACACTTGTTTATAATGTTCATGACGTATGTCTTTATTTTTTATTGCTGTTTTTTTTTTTTTATTCCTTTGGCTTTTGACTGACTTCCCTTTTGGTGCAGTATAGAATACATTTTGGATCTCAGACCAACATACTCAACTATTGGCACACCATTCAGTTCATCTTTAAACTTACCAGGCACTTTCTTATTCTGTGTGCTAAACAGCGGATGATCCTTAGGGTAATCACACGTGTCATACATGTGTAACTCTGTTTTCATGTCTTCATAAAAGTCTTCAGTAGGCACATCAATGATCATAGAGTCAGTGTCAGTGTATAGCAGACGACACTCAGGATACTTTGGTTTGAAGTAATCATAATAAAATTCAAGAATTGCCATACCAATGAATACTGGCTTGTTCAGTTTGACAATCTTTTTTTTGAGTGACACTGCATACAATGATGAATGAAACTCTTTGTACCCTGTGTACTGTGGCTTGCCTGTAAGTTTAATTGCACCTGATTCAGTTGTTACTAGTCTCACATCTTTGCGGTGATGAGGATTTTCCATAGTCTTTCCAAAACAGGCATTGTTCATAAGCTTAAAGAAGTCTTTGTCAAATGCAGTGTTGCTGTCCGTTGCACGCAATGTTGTGTTTTTCATTGTGTAATCTTTCATGAAAGCACTCTGATCAAATTGAATTCCTCTGTGAACTTTCTTTAGTACTAACCTGTGTCTGATGTAAAACTGTAACAAGCGATAGTGGCAAACGTAATTAAATTTGTCATTTAAATTTGGCACAAGTTTGGTGTCTTCTTTTTTAAATGTCATACTCATTTTCTCAACAGCTAAGGGATAATCATTATGGTAATCATGTAGATGGTGTGGGTACTCTAGGTCTACTTCAAAGATCCAACCCTTTGGATCGTTTCGGTCAAGATTCATAATATAGTTTGTTAACCCTGACTGTGTTACATCATACTGTGACAAATCATACAGACAAAGGTTTTTCAAGGGCAATAACTCACACATCGCGAATCCGTAAAGGTTATTAGCGTCTAAGTATGTAATGAATGACCTTGACCTTGAGGGGTCAAACCCCAGGCCGTCCAGATATTTATTGTTGGCTTTGGCATAATTGTTCACTGCAATACTAATGCCTCCCCTCAATCCACGTTCCACCATTTCACCCATCGTACGATCAGACAACAGGTCTATAGATATCTTACTGGATTTCAAAAATGCATCCCATGTCATGCCAGGACTAGTTATGTAGCAAGCCGGGT
Source organism: Semisulcospira habei (assembly GCA_036245525.1). Taxonomy (NCBI): domain Eukaryota; kingdom Metazoa; phylum Mollusca; class Gastropoda; family Semisulcospiridae; genus Semisulcospira; species Semisulcospira habei. Next base: position 270,805,377 of record BTPG01000001.1, read on the forward strand.
CAAGCTTGTAGTGTAACAAACCCTTTTCACGGTAACTTTCAAATACGTCTGCTAGCAAACAAACGTCTGCTTTCAAGTACTGGTCATGATAGTCACCAATTGTTTGACACCCTAACTTCCCCCACGCATCAAGTGCATGCTGGTATTCAGAGTCAGAAATACCTTTACCATTAAGTGTGGAATAAAATTTCTCTTTTGGCGGCAGTCTCCTTTCTTCAAACACAACCCAATGATCAATGTACTCGTACGGATAAACACCTTTCTTAATCAAGTCTGGTTCAAAATATTTACTTGTTATTGGATATTCAGTCAGTCCTTCTGCCAAACTAGCAAGACCTAAAGACAAATGTTGCATGGAGTCATAAAATGATAATTTGTCTAATCTAAAAGACAAGTATTTCTCAGTTGTCTGTGCAATACAATTTATGTTTTTGTAAGACTCATCCACAGCCTGCATGATAATGTGTGAATCATATCCTTTGAGGTTGTGGAAAAAGATTGGTAACTTATATGTCTTAGGATCTGTTTTTAATAACAAGTTACAATTGTTATGTGCAGCACCTCTGTAACGTCCAGTTATGTGATCATGATCACGAACTTTATCACCCTGGATGGGTTGTTCACAAATCCAACACGTCTGTGCTGTATCAAATTTTAGTTAGTCTTCTTCTGTCATTACTAAAGGCATCTGACATGTTGTGAGATAATGAACTAGCTGACTATACAGATGTCTCATTTCTGTTAAAAACCTACATGCTGCATTTTCCCCTCTGTAGATAACAGGTTCTGTATGCTGTCCGTCTGACCTAACAATAATGTATCCAAAAGAACACACCACTTGGTCACTCAACTTTACAGTCTTTGGTAATGACTCTGGAACAGGACCTTCATATGGTACTACTAATGATTCAAAATCAGCATACACTACAAACGGCAGCTTTTGCTGATTCCCATAGTTCTTAAAATATACTTGACTACCAGGATCTGGATACTTAAGTACAGTTTGTATGTCATCAGGTGACCTACAATGTAGGACATGTTTGTGTGCCACTGCAATAGAAGAAAATCTTTGTAAACATTTTTTACACACTTCCTGTTTACCATTGTGTTTTGTTGTATGCCCATGAATTAGACGTGACATATTTCTGATAATTGTGTAGTGAAACTTATTGTCATCACCGATTAATAACATGTCAACATGTTTATCTTCTGACTGCCCATATGTTGGAGCCAGTGGTGATACTCTAATAGGTTGTAACTTGTCAACAGACTCATTATCCCACACAAACACATTTACAGATATACCAGGATTTAGTTTTTCAAACAAGTCTATGTCTTCTATTTTAACAGGGAACTCAATTCCACTAAAGTTGAGTTCATTTACAAATTTGGTGTAGTTAGATACGCGATCAGGTCTTGATTTTACAAAGTGTAGTTTAGCAAGCACACACCACATGAAACAAAAATTGTCTTTGTTCTGTATATTAACAACAGCCTTTTTGTTTGCAACCTCTGTTGGCAGTGGTATCCATGCTTTACCTAATATGGGATGATACCTTGACTGCTTTAGTTGTAGTTCATGTACATGTCCTTCGTGCCAACCAGACCCCTTCATTTTTGCACTGTCAATTGCTTGGAGGAAGTCAGGTAATAGTCTGTCTCTAAACACGTTCTCCAATTCCCTTCTTGTGTTAACTGTGTGTTGTCTTGTTGATATATACGATACAATCACTTCACCGTCTACTCTAGTAAATTCTATTTTTGCAACAATCTGAATCTTAACACTGCCTGTAACAAGATTATCTTGTATGACAGAAAAAGAGTTTTCTATTGATTCATAGACATTGTTACTATTAGATATAAGCAAGTTTGTTGTGTGAAACACGTTTCTTAAGCTTGACGAGCCTGATGGGCTTTGAGCATTGTCCGTCATTTTTATTTGTCCGACAAAATAATAAATGAAAAAATATTACCGCTACCACAGTAAACACATTATTTATTTTCTGCACATGGGGCATAATCACTGAAAAAGTCAACCACAGTCAACCACTAAACAGGAGTTGTCTCCCATAGACTTATATGCACACCCACAGATTTTAAAAATCATTTTTACCACTCTGACTGGTGTGAGGCTATGTGTGTGTGTGGATGTAATAATAAATCCAAAGAAATTTTTTTTTTAATCTTTTTTTTTTTAATTTATGAGAGAAAACAAAAGAAGAAAAAAAAAACCAGAGAAAAAACGAGAAAAAAACAAAAAAAGGGCTGCTTGATGACCTGGCACCTGCTTTCACAGGAATTGATGTAACCCGGGTTAAGCTGCGCTATTAACCCCCTATGGAGGGGGTTAACCCTGGCGGGTAGCGCATTCACCTTTTCCTGTGAAAGCCCTGTAGTGCAGAGTGACAACTGGACGCAATCGGGAAACGAACCCGGCACAGTGAAGTTAGTTTGATCAATACTAAGCCTCACTAAACCAGCGATCTATCCTCTCGGCCACTTCGCAGTCCCAAAGAAAACTTTGGTTGTTTATGTATTTATGTTTGTTGACTGAAATCCTGAAAAAGCAGTGCTCATGAGAATCTAAGTAAGATAAAATCTTAAGAAAGAGGCTCCTGAGAATCTAAGTCTTTTGCAAAAATAATCCCTGGTTTTTACCTCCTCAAAGGTAGAAAGTCAGGTGTGTCAGAGTCATGTGATTCTTGTACAGTAACATTTTGTATAGTACACTTCTCTAACATGCCTCGTGTGTATGCCTACACCGTCTAACCCAACAGGGCGTGAAACTGAATAAGAGTAATTATCCTCTCACGGGCTCTCACGTCAGACATGTATAAACAGTATACACCCAGAAAGTAAAATCTTACAATAATATTGCACTGGCGTGAGTCGGTGTACAAACCTTGTGTTTTTGAGTCGGGTGTTATGTATGGTGTTTTATGTGTGTGTGTGTGTGTGTGTGTGTGTGTGTTAGCGTGTGTGTGTGTTTTATGTGTGTGTGTGTGTGTGTTAGCGTGTGTGTGTGTGTTAGCGTGTGTGTGTGTGTGTGTATGTGAGCCTGTCTGTTTGTGTGTGTGTGTGCACGCGCGCGCGTGTGTGTAAGATATTATTTGTTAGTTTCTTATACAACTGTTTTCCAGCTGCCTGTTTATATTGCAGAGTATGACCACCGGTTGATTTCTCGGGAACCAGTCATGAGTATATATGAAGTCAACTTCAAAACATGCTGTATCTTGAGTGTATTGACACCTCTCAGCAAATAGCCTTTTCAAAGCCTTAGAGCCGGCTTATTCATAAACTGAAGTGTCCCCTCTCTCGCAGTGAATAGCGGCACGTGGCAACGATAAGGCAACACAAAGGTAAACGGGTGAGCTGGCTTACAAAATGACATGCGCCACAGATTAAGACCCTTGTAACTTACTCGCTGATCCTTCATGAATATCGAGATAGGGGTGGTACATATTGAGAAACTATCGAGATAGGTGTTGTGAATACAGACTTAAGCATGGCGCATATCGATCTAGCAGCTATGAATATCGACATAAGGATGGTACATATTGATCTAGCAGCTATGAATACAGACTCAAGCATGGTGCATATCGATCTAGCAGCTATGAATACATTGTAAGTGCTACACATATTTTATTCTGATGCGTCGTGTCCTTTCATGCCTAGAGTGCTGACGACAGGCTGTGTTTACGTACATAGTAACATTGCGACATCGGTCATATGAGCTAATTAAGAGAGATAGAAAGAAAGAGAGAATTGAAGTATTATTAACACAATGACTGAGTTAACCCTCTTAATTATAACTTTTTGAGGTATATAAAATTGTGGTTGTTTAAATAATAATGATTTAAGGGTAACTTCCAATGGTATTTACTCTGTGCGGGGGGCATGGATAATGGGGGGTCAAAAAGTTATAATTAAGAGGGTTAACTCAGTCATTATGATAATGAAGCTTCAATTCTCTCTTTCTTTCTATCTCTTAAGCACGGGAGACAAATCCATTTAAAGGAAACCAGAACAACCACAGTAACCTCCCATTAAAGCTGAAAAGGCTTAGAAAAGCCGAACACAAAATGCAATGACCAGCAGCCAGGCTGCCAACATCGATATCTATTTAAATAAAATAAAACAAATAAATAAATAAATAAATAAAGGGAATAGTACTGTCACGACACGCCTGACGGAGTCAGGGCGCCGTGGACAATAGGAGTGCTGACACTCGAGAAAACCCACCCACTCTAAATAAACCACACAACGTCAGTGATAAACAACAAACAAATCTTTTATTACCTACTCTTACTCTAACCCCCACCCCAACCCACTAACGCCCCACACCCTCACACACACCCACACATGCACTCATAACGTATTAACACATAAAAAAGATTAACAGATAACAATGACTAACAAGTAAAAATGACTAACAGGCGAAAATGACTAACAGGTGAAAATGACTAACAGACGAGAATGACTAACAGGCGAAAATCGGCAATGGCTATACAAGGCGGGTACTTTGTCTCTGTACAGTGTCCTCTGTCCAACAACTAGACAGGGTGGCTCGTAACGTAAGAGTACCCCTACACCGCAGAGCACCGTAGCCGTGCTTGCCCACGCACGCCTGTGACCGACGCGCAGAACGTAGAATCAGCCCGCTGTAGCCCAACGTCAAAGTACTTGTCCAACAGGACTGGATAGCGAAGGCGTTCCAGCTCCCGATGATGCGTCACCGTTGGTCATGGAAGAATGAAGAGATCGAAGAGCGACGAAATCTTCAAAGCCAGTGCACTGGAAAAGGGCGCATTGTCAGTCAAAGTGCCAACACAGTTAATTCTGGCCTATTTGACACGCACCTACTCACAAACCACGCGAGTTGTGTCTCGTCTCACCCTAATACCCGCCTTGGCCATATTAAATATACAATCATGGATATGAAAGCTTCCTATGTACATTCAACATTCACCGGGTCTGCACTATTCCATTACACTAACATTAAGCTAGCACAACCACCTTTGTATAATAAAATTGCCACTGCTAAAACCAACATTATCAAAATATCCACATGTACATACAAAGATATCAAATAATCACCAGCAACCACCCTACGTGACAATCTTATTACGTTACATCTAGGACTTAATACAAATATATTTGAAAGGATACCCACTTTAATTCATTTTACAACATGGCCCTTTAAATATACTCACTCGGCGACAGCCGAACATAAACAACTAAATCCGACACCCACCACATTACAACCCAACCTAAAAACCATGGTTAAAGACTTGATTAAAACATCACTAAAAAACTAGACGAACATACACTTCCGAACCTATGTACACATTCAAACACCCGAGAGCACAGCAGCTAACTGAGGAAAATGGCATGAATAAATACCTGTCACTGGTGAGTCCTCCGGCAGGACGAGACAAACAAGACGAAGACGAACCGGAGGGGTCTTCTGTTGAGTAGCAGCCGTGGTCACTAGTCTCTCGGGACACCCACACCCAGGAACACTGGCCGTGGTCTTGCAGGGAGGGTAATACAACCCTCACACAGCTTGTCAAGGGCTCCAAACGAGGCCGCACCCTGACCCAGACTCTCACTTCGCTAGCTAACTCCGCTGACTGACTGTAATATCCCTCTGCTACCTCGCAGTTTAACTTTACTCTGAACACTGTTTGGTTAAAGCTACTCGGCGAAAGCGTGCAACCGCTGTACTCGCTCACTGTTAAGCTTGCTGCACGGGCTTTACGATTACGCTCACACTACATTTATTAACAAGAAAACGACTTGGCAAAAAAATGAAACAACATGTCACATCCGTTACGTGACAAGTACCTATCTACAAAATAAGTGAAAAATAATCAAAATGTAAATAAATTAAAAAAATAAAAATAAATAAATAAATAAACAGAAGGGGACACACAATTTCCGGCCACATAATCAAAGTAGATTAATGTAGATTATTTAGATCAGACTATACTTTGAGTCGGATGGTGAACAAAAAACACCCGGTCCCAATGACTGAAAAAGGCACGGGAGGCACATCCATCTAAAGAAAGCGGCCCAAACATCTAAACAGAAATCTGCCCAGTCAGGACTAGTATGCAAAACACCTAGCGAAAACTCACAACACGTCACAAATATGTAGAACACCATATTCATTAGAACTGCACTCTGTTTTTAAACTGAAGCATAGAGTTGAAATCTTTCAAGATTCAAGATGACTTTATTGTTGCTGTAATAGAGGAAAATCATACACAGCAAAAATTGTCTTGCCACCACAGGTGCTGCTCACATTCACTCACTCGCTCATTCCACAAATTACAATAACAGAGCTACAAAATGGACAATGATTTGGGACGGGTGAAGCCCGTCGCCAAGGCATCTAAATGGCCGGCGCCAGTGGCCTAATCCCGACCCGAACCTCCCTGACAAAAACAGAATGCTAAGACAGCCCTATGTCTCCTTAACACACTAGTATATGCTCTTTTGTTAAATTCCTACTTGACTAAAGATAGAACATAAAAATACAAGTTAACAACAGAAACAAATTACCGTCGAAAGGAAAATAATTTCCTATCTAGGCAACATAAAACAACGATCAAAGCTGCACCTGGAGGCCCGTCGCTATAGTACAGCGCCAAGTAATCCGACCTTGAAACATGATCCTAGTGTTACACGGCCACCATGTCTCTCTCTGTAAGAGTTGGGATTCATTAGAAACAGTGTATAACGGCCACCATGTCTCTCTCTCTGCAAGAGTTGGGATTCATTGGGAACAGTGTTACACGGCCACATTGTCTCTCTCTGTAAGAGTTGGGATTCATTGGAAACAGTGTTACATGGCCACCATGTCTCTCTCTGTAAGAGTTGGGATTCATTGGGAACAGTGTTACACGGCCACCATATCTCTCTCTGTAAGAGTTGGGATTCATTGGGAACAGTGTTACACGGCCGCCATGTCTCTCTCTGTAAAAGTTAGGATTCATTTGGAACAGTGTTACACGGCCACCCTGTCTCTCTCTGTAAGAGTTGGGATTCATTGAGAACAGTGTTACACGGCCACCATGTCTCTCTCTGTAAGAGTTGGGATTTATTGGCAACAGTGTTACACGGCCACCATGTCTCTTTCTGTAAGAGTTGGGATTCATTGGCAACAGTGTTACACGGCCACCATGTCTCTCTCTGTAAGAGTTGGGATTTATTGGCAACAGTGTTACACTGCCACCATGTCGCTCTCTGTAAGAGTTGGGATTCATTGGCAACAGTTTTACACGGCCACCATGTCTCTCTGTAAGAGATGGGATTCATTGGGAACAGTGTAACACGGCCACCATGTCTCTCTCTGTAAGAGTTGGGATTCATTGGTAACAGTGTTACACGGCCACCATGTCTCTCTCTGTAAGAGTTGGGATTCACTGGGAACAGTGTTACACGGCGACCATTTCTCTCTCTGTAAGAGTTGGGATTCATTGGGAACAGTGTTACACTGCCACCATGTCTCTCCCTGTAAGAGTTGGGATTCATTGGGAACAGTGTTACACGGCCACTATGTCTCTCTCTGTAAGAGTTGGGATTCATTGGCAACAGTGTTACATGGCCACCATGTCTCTCTCTCTCTCTCTCTCTCTCTCTCTCTCTCTCTCTCTCTCTCTCTCTCTCTCTCTCTCTCTCTCTCTCTCTCTCTGTAAGAGTTGGGATTCATTGGCAACAGTGTTACACTGCCACCATGTCTCTCTCTGTAAGAGATAGGATTCATTGGGAACAGTGTTACACTGCCACGATGTCTCTCTCTGTAAGAGTTGGGATTCATTGGGAACACTGTTACACGGCCACCATGTCTCTCTCTCTGTCAGAGTTAGGATCCATTGGCAACAGTGTTATAAGGCCACCATGTCTCTCTCTGTAAGAGTTGGAAATCATTGGGAACAGTGTTACGCGGCCACCATGTCTTTCTGTAAGAGTTGGGATTCATTGGGAACAGTGTTACACGGCCGACATGTCTCTCTCTCTGTAAGAGTTAGGATTCGTTGGGAACAGTGTTACACGGCCACCATGTCTCTCTCTGTAAGAGTTGGGATTCATTGGGAACAGTGTTACACGGGTACCATGTCTCTCTCTGTAAGAGTTAGGATTCATTGGGAACAGTGTTACACGGCCGCCATGTCTCTGTGTAAGAGTTGGGATTCATTGGCAACAGTGTTACACGGCCACCATGTCTCTCTCTGTAAGAGTTGGGATTCATTGGGAACAGTGTTACACGGCCACCATGTCTCTCTCTTTCTGTAAGAGTTGGGATTGATTGGGAACAATGTTACACGGCCACCATGTCTCTCTCTGTAAGAGTTGGGATTCATTGTGAACAGTGTTGCACGGCCAACATGTCTCTCTCTGTAAGAGTTGGGATTCATTGGCAACAGTGTTACACGGCCACCATGTCTCTCTCTGTAAGAGTTCGGATTCATTGGCAACAGTGTTACACGGTCGCCATGTCTCTCTGTAAGAGTTGTGATTCATTGGGAACAGTGTTACACGGCCAGCATGTCTCTGTCTGTAAGAGTTATGATTCATTGAGAACAGTGTTACACGGCCGCCATGTCTCTCTGTAAGAGTTGGGATCTATTGGGAACAGTGTTACACGGCCACCATGTATCTCTCTGTAAGAGTTGGGATTCATTGGGAACAGTGTTACAAGGCCACCATGTCTCTCTCTGTAAAAGTAGGGATTCATTGGGAACAGTGTTACACTGCCACCATGTCTCTCTCTGTAAGAGTTGGGATTCATTGGCAACAGTGTTACACGGTCAACATGTCTCTCTCTGTAAGAGTTGGGATTCATTGGGAACAGTGTTAGACGACCACCATGTCTCTCTCTGTAAGAGTTGGGATTCATTGGGAACAGTGTTACACGGCCACCATGTCTCTCTCTATAAGAGTTGGGATTCATTGGCAACAGAGTTACACGGCCACCATGTCTCTCTCTGTAAGAGTTGGGATTCATTGGGAACAGTGTTACAATGCCACCATGTCTCTCTCTGTAAGAGTTGGGATTCATTGGGAACAGTGTTACACGGCCACCACGTCTCTCTCTGTAAAGTTGGGATTCATTGTCAACAGTGTTACACGGCCACCATGTCTCTCTCTGTAAGAGTTGGGATTCATTGGCAACAGTGTTACACGGCCACCATGTCTCTCTCTGTAAGAGTTGGGAATCATTGGCAACAGTGTTACACGGCCACAATGTCTCTCTGTAAGAGTTGGAATTTATTGGGAACAGTGTTACACGGCCACCATGTCTCTATCTGTAAGAGTTGGGATTAATTTGGAACAGTGTTACACGGCCACCATGTCTCTCTCTGAAAGAGTTGGGATTCATTGGGAACAGTGATACACGGCCACCATGTCTTTCTCTGTAAAATTTGGGATTCATTGGAAACAGTGTTACATTGCCACCATGTATCTCTCTGTAAGAGTTGGGATTCATTGGGAACAGTGTTACACGGCCACCATGTCTCACTCTGTAAGAGTTAGGATTCATTGGGAACAGTGTTACACGGCCGACATGTCTGTCTGTAAGAGTTGGGATTCATTGGGTACAGTGTTACACGGCCACCATGTCTCTCTCTTTCTGTAAGAGTTGGGATTCATTGGGAACAGTGTTACACGGCCACCATGTCTCTCTCTGTAAGAGTTGGGATTCATTGTGAACAGTGTTGCACGGCCACCATGTCTCTCTCTGTAAGAGTTGGGATTCATTGGGAACAGTGTAACACGGCCACCATGTCTCTCTCTGTAAGAGTTGGGATTCATTGGTAACAGTGTTACACGGCCACCATGTCTCTCTCTGTAAGAGTTGGGATTCACTGGGAACAGTGTTACACGGCGACCATTTCTCTCTCTGTAAGAGTTGGGATTCATTGGGAACAGTGTTACACTGCCACCATGTCTCTCTCTGTAAGAGTTGGGATTCATTGGGAACAGTGTTACAAGGCCACCATGTCTCTCTCTGTAAGAGTTGGAATTCATTGGGAACAGTGTTACACTGCCAACATGTCTCTCTCTGTAACAGTTGGGATTAATTTGGAACAGTGTTACACGGCCACCATGTATCTCTCTGTAAGTGTTGGGATTCATTGGCAACAGTGTTACACGGCCACCATGTCTCTCTCTGTAAGAGTTGGGATTCATTGGCAACAGTGTTACACGGCCGCAATGGCTCTCTGTAAAAGTTGGGATTCATTGGGAACAGTGTTACACGGCCACCATGTCTCTCTCTTTCTGTAAGAGTTGGGATTCATTGGGAACAGTGTTACACGGCCGCCATGTCTCTCTGTAAGAGTTGGCATTCGTTGGCAACAGTGTTACACGGACACCATGTCTCTCTCTGTAAAAGTTGGGATTCATTGGAAACAGTGTTACACTGCCACCATGTCTCTCTCTATAAGAGTTGGGATTCATTGGGAACAGTTTTACACGCCCACCATGTCTCTCTCTGTCAGAGTTGGGATTCATTGGCAACAGTGTTACACGGCCACCATGTCTCTCTCTGTAAGAGTTGGGATTCATTGTGAACAGTGTTCCACGGCCGCCATGTCTCTCTGTAAGAGTTGGCATTCGTTAGCAACAGTGTTACACGGACACCATGTCTCTCTCTGTAAAAGTTGGGATTCATTGGAAACAGTGTTACACTGCCACCATGTCTCTCTCTATAAGAGTTGGGATTCATTGGGAACAGTGTTACACGGCCACCATGTCTCTCTCTGTCAGAGTTGGGATTCATTGGCAACAGTGTTACACGGCGACCATGTATCTCTCTGTAAGAGTTGGGATTCATTGGGAACAGTGTTACACGGCCACCATGTCTATCTCTGTAAAACTTGGGATTCATTGGAAACAGTGTTACACTGCCACGATGTCTCTCTCTGTAAGAGTTGGGATTCATTGGGAACACTGTTACACGGCCACCATGTCTCTCTCTCTCTGTCAGAGTTAGGATCCATTGGCAACAGTGTTATAAGGCCACCATGTCTCTCTCTGTAAGAGTTGTAAATCATTGGGAACAGTGTTACACGGCCACCATGTCTTTCTGTAAGAGTTGGGATTCATTGGGAACAGTGTTACACTGCCGCCATGTCTCTCTCTGTAAGAGTTAGGATTCATTTGGAACAGTGTTACACGGCCACCATGTCTCTCTCTGTAAGAGTTGGGATTCATTGGGAACAGTGTTACACGGGTACCATGTCTCTCTCTGTAAGAGTTAGGATTCATTGGGAACAGTGTTACACGGCCGCCATGTCTCTGTGTAAGAGTTGGGATTCATTGGCAACAGTGTTACACGGCCACCATGTCTCTCTCTGTAAGAGTTGGGATTCATTGGGAACAGTGTTACACGGCCACCATGTCTCTCTCTTTCTGTAAGAGTTGGGATTGATTGGTAACAGTGTTACACGGCCACCATGTCTCTCTCTGTAAGAGTTGGGATTCATTTTGAACAGTGTTGCACGGCCAACATGTCTCTCTCTGTAAGAGTTGGGATTCATTGGCAACAGTATTACACGGCCACCATGTCTCTCTCTGTAAGAGTTGGGATTAATTTGGAACAATGTTACACGGCCACCATGTCTCTCTCTGTAAGAGTTGGAATTCATTGGCAAGAGTGTTACACGGCCACCATGTCGCTCTCTGTAAGAGTTCGGATTCATTGGCAACAGTGTTACACGGTCGCCATGTCTCTCTGTAAGAGTTGGGATTCATTGGGAACAGTGTTACACGGCCAGCATGTCTCTGTCTGTAAGAGTTAGGATTCATTGAGAACAGTGTTACACGGCCGCCATGTCTCTCTGTAAGAGTTGGGATTCATTGGCAACAGTGTTACACGGCCACCATGTCTCTCTCTGTAAGAGTTGGGATTCATTGGGAACAGTGTTACACGGCCACCATGTCTATCTCTGTAAAACTTGGGATTCATTGGAAACAGTGTTACACTGCCACGATGTCTCTCTCTGTAAGAGTTGGGATTCATTGGGAACACTGTTACACGGCCACCATGTCTCTCTCTCTGTCAGAGTTAGGATCCATTGGCAACAGTGTTATAAGGCCACCATGTCTCTCTCTGTAAGAGTTGGAAATCATTGGGAACAGTGTTACGCGGCCACCATGTCTTTCTGTAAGAGTTGGGATTCATTGGGAACAGTGTTACACGGCCGCCATGTCTCTCTCTGTAAGAGTTAGGATTCATTGGGAACAGTGTTACACGGCCACCATGTCTCTCTCTGTAAGAGTTGGGATTCATTGGGAACAGTGTTACACGGGTACCATGTCTCTCTCTGTAAGAGTTAGGATTCATTGGGAACAGTGTTACACGGCCGCCATGTCTCTGTGTAAGAGTTGGGATTCATTGGCAACAGTGTTACACGGCCACCATGTCTCTCTCTGTAAGAGTTGGGATTCATTGGGAACAGTGTTACACGGCCACCATGTCTCTCTCTTTCTGTAAGAGTTGGGATTGATTGGGAACAGTGTTACACGGCCACCATGTCTCTCTCTGTAAGAGTTGGGATTCATTGTGAACAGTGTTGCACGGCCAACATGTCTCTCTCTGTAAGAGTTGGGATTCATTGGCAACAGTGTTACACGGCCACCATGTCTCTCTCTGTAAGAGTTCGGATTCATTGGCAACAGTGTTACACGGTCGCCATGTCTCTCTGTAAGAGTTGTGATTCATTGGGAACAGTGTTACACGGCCAGCATGTCTCTGTCTGTAAGAGTTATGATTCATTGAGAACAGTGTTACACGGCCGCCATGTCTCTCTGTAAGAGTTGGGATCTATTGGGAACAGTGTTACACGGCCACCATGTATCTCTCTGTAAGAGTTGGGATTCATTGGGAACAGTGTTACAAGGCCACCATGTCTCTCTCTGTAAAAGTTGGGATTCATTGGGAACAGTGTTACACTGCCACCATGTCTCTCTCTGTAAGAGTTGGGATTCATTGGCAACAGTGTTACACGGTCAACATGTCTCTCTCTGTAAGAGTTGGGATTCATTGGGAACAGTGTTAGACGGCCACCATGTCTCTCTCTGTAAAAGTTGGGATTCATTGGGAACAGTGTTACACTGCCACCATGTCTCTCTCTGTAAGAGTTGGGATTCATTGGCAACAGTGTTACACGGTCAACATGTCTCTCTCTGTAAGAGTTGGGATTCATTGGGAACAGTGTTAGACGGCCACCATGTCTCTCTCTGTAAGAGTTGGGATTCATTGGGAACAGTGTTACACGGCCACCATGTCTCTCTCTGTAAGAGTTGGGATTCATTGGCAACAGAGTTACACGGCCACCATGTCTCTCTCTGTAAGAGTTGGGATTCATTGGGAACAGTGTTACAATGCCACCATGTCTCTCTCTGTAAGAGTTGGGATTCATTGGGAACAGTGTTACACGGCCACCACGTCTCTCTCTGTAAAGTTGGGATTCATTGTCAACAGTGTTACACGGCCACCATGTCTCTCTCTGTAAGAGTTGGGATTCATTGGCAACAGTGTTACACGGCCACCATGTCTCTCTCTGTAAGAGTTGGGAATCATTGGAAACAGTGTTACACGGACACCATGTCTCTCTCTGTAAGAGTTGGAATGCATTGGGAACAGTGTTACACGGCCACCATGTCAAGTCAAGTCAAGTCAAGTCAAGAGTTTTTATTGATGTTGGCACTTCGGCCATTTTCACATGGAGAGCGGTTACATATATCAGTTCAATACAACAAGAATATTACCTGGGGTATATTGACATTCCAAGTTGAAAAGACAGTTTTTATAAAAAGACAGTATTATGTGACACAGAGGTAACCAATCAATCATTGGAACATATCGTTGTTTCTCTTTTTCGTCTCTCGAAACATTTAAAAAGAAACCATGCAAACTGTCTCGTTCTAGATGCACTTTCGCAGGATAACAACTGAGTGAGTAAAACACTTTCACGGTTGTTATCTACAGTTGCCCAAAAATCCGGACGCAAGTCTATATACTTCGGGCAGTGAAACACAACGTGAGCTTCGTCTTCGATAGTTTGTGGGCAAAAGGGACAGTCATTTACTCCATCAGTAACGCTTCGAATAAAACGATTCCTGTGCGTCTGGATATCACTTACTCCGAGCCTAAAGCGCACCAGGGTATCTCTGAAACATTTTATTCGAATATCTTTAAAGTACGATTCAGGCTCCAAAGTAAGCTTATACGTTATGTACAGCCGATAACGCTGACTGTCCCTGAGGCCGGCGAACCATTCTTGACGAACAACATCGACATGTCTCTGCTTAAACTCAGATATAAATCGTCTTTCATTGCCTACTCCTTGGTTCATCCAAACAAAGTAAAACCCTGTATTCTCTAGAGTGGCTCGTACTTTTGTTACCCAATTTAGTTTTCCGTTGTTATCTAAATTTGACAACAACAGATATGCTTGCTTTGGTATGCGGTCGGTATCCATCTTAATAATCTTAAGCCAAAAACGTATAGTTTTCATACAACAATTCACCAACAGTGGGTACCTTCCAAGCTCGCCGTATACCATGTCAGTGGGGGTTCGGACAAGGACAGAAAGAAACTTTTTACAGGCGTACAGGTGTACTTTCTCAATGGGACTATCGTCGTGGAGGAGGCCCCATATTTCAGAAGCATACAAGAGTGTTGGTTGTACGACTGAATCAAAGAGTTTGAAAAATGTTTCTTTTGTCATACCATCAATGCGCGCTCTAATAATATCGGTGGTCGCTCTCTTTCCCTTAACGGCTAGCTGTTTTGCGCTCTGGAAGGTACTCATTGTCGTTGTGAAAGTAAAACCTAAATAAACGTAACTGTTTACTACTTCGAGTTGTTCACTTCCAATAAACCATTTTTCACATTTACTCAGGAAACCACCTTTCCTGAAAACCATGACTTTAGTTTTGTCACAGTTGATTTGCAGCCCTAGTTTACCGCAAGTACTAACTAGACAATTAATCTGGTTTTGTAGACCAGATGGTGAACATGAAAGTAACACTAAATCGTCGGCAAAAAGTAAAACAAACAATTCCACTAGTCCTGACCACAATTGAATGCCATGTTTTCCATCTATAAATAACTGTTCAGCTAGCTCGTTAATAACGAGCGAGAAAATGTGGTACTGGCCACGCAGCCTTGTCTTAAACCCTGGGGACAGTCAAAACAGTCAGTAAGGCCATCTCGTACACGTACACGTGCTTTCAAAGAATCGTACATGGCCATAACAGCTTTAATAAAGGTGCCTGAAGCGCCTGATTTCATTAAAGCTCTCAAAAGGGTTGAGTGTCTCACTGAATCATAGGCACGTTTCAGATCCACGAAGCAAGTATACAGCTTTGCAGGTTTACTCAAGTATTTCTGGGTAGCAGCGTACAGTGAGAAAATATGGTCTGTTGTACTAAAGCCTTTTCTGAAGCCTGCCTGTGTTTCAGAGATCTTATGGTTGTCCTCAGTACAGTCGATCATTAAGTACAGATGCATAACACTTCCCAATCAGGCTAAGGAGGGAGGTTCCCCTGTAGTTCTGAGGAGACTCGCGATCGCCTTTTTTGTGAATGGGTATTATTATAGCCTCCTTCCACATACTTGGGTATGTACCATTTTTAAATAAAGTGTTAAAGTATGTTGTAAGAAAACTGATCAATAATTCTGACGCTGATTTAAGCATCTCTGCTGATATGCCGTCCGCACCGCTGGCTTTACTGACATTTAAGCGTCTCAGTGCTGAACGCACCTCCTCTTCGGTAATTGGTTCATCGAGCTCCTCTATTCCGGGTAAGGCGCCAATATCGGGGGTTTCCGATACATCTAATGGGGTTTCATCACACTTGAACACTTCTTTAAAATGGTTAAACCATTCATCGTTTGTAATTACCTGACTAGCTACTTGTTTATATTTTTTGTCTAAGCAGGTATTTATTTCTTTCCAAAACACCTTTGAGTTAGTTATTTGATTTGCTAACAGTTCTGCTTTTGCTTTTTTGTGGGCCCGTTTTTTGTTTGTGAGTAACCTCCAATACTGGCGCCTGACCTCCACAAAATGCTGGCGATTGTGATCGGTTCTCTTCCGACGAAAGGCGCGCAGAGTGGACTTCGTCTTCTTTTTAAGCTGTACGCACTCAAAGTCAAACCATTCGTTCTGTCTTTTGGGGGTCCCAGTTAACACTTTCTTTTTCATGCAGTCTGCAGCCGACTGCAAACATTCCACAAACAAACTGAGTGCCCGGTTAAAGTCATGCTGAACGCACCTCAAGAGTTGGGATTCATTGGGAACACTGTTACACGGCCACCATGTCTCTCTCTCTGTCAGAGTTAGGATCCATTGGCAACAGTGTTATAAGGCCACCATGTCTCTCTCTCTGTAAGAGTTGGAAATCATTGGGAACAGTGTTACGCGGCCACCATGTCTTTCTGTAAGAGTTGGGATTCATTGGGAACAGTGTTACACGGCCGCCATGTCTCTCTCTGTAAGAGTTAGGATTCATTGGGAACAGTGTTACACGGCCACCATGTCTCTCTCTGTAAGAGTTGGGATTCATTGGGAACAGTGTTACACGGGTACCATGTCTCTCTCTGTAAGAGTTAGGATTCATTGGGAACAGTGTTACACGGCCACCATGTCTCTCTCTGTAAGAGTTGGGATTCATTGGCAACAATGTTACACGGCCGCCATGTCTCTCTCTGTCTCAGTTGGGATTCATTGAGAACAGTGTTACATGGCCTCCATGTCTCTCTCTGTAAGAGTTGTGATTCATTGGGAACAGTGTTACATGGCCACCATGTCTCTCTCTGTAAGAGTTGGGATTCATTGGGAACAGTGTTACATGGCCGCCATCTCTCTCTCTGTAAGAGTTGGGATTCATTGGGAACAGTGTTACATGGCCACCATTTCTCTCTCTGTAAGAGTTGGGATTCATTGGGATTCCCAATGACACTTCGGAGATGAGAAGATGAGATTGTAGTATATCAATGTCCACTGGGAGAACGGTGTTTACCACACGCTGCCATAATGCAGCTGATTGTTACTATTGTCAGTAAAGATTGTAGTATATCAATGTCCACTGGGAGAACGGTGTTTACCACACGCTGCCATAATGCAGCTGATTGTTACTATTGTCAGTAAAGATTGTAGTATATGAATGTCCCCCGGACAAAATCTTCAATTTTTTGAGAGAATGCAATATTTTTAACAAGATCTGAGCATTCATAGACTATGTGAATTTTTTTATTTGCCCTTTCTGAGAGTCTGAGTTGGCAGTCCGAAAGGGTCGCGGGTTCGAATCCAGCTGGGGTGAAAACGTGTTCAGACCCTGTTCGGTGCCCCGTCTTTGAAATCACCTTCGTGGTGAACAAAAGACGTTATCGCAAGACATACCACAAATATTTGATTATCGTTCTCCTGTGCATAAATTACAAATAACAAAACACTGGCCTCTTATTTTATTACCTTTTTATTTTATATTTTATTGCATTTTTAAAATAAATTGTATTAGTTGGCCGTGTAGATCTGGTAAGGAGCTACTCAATAAACTTGT
The DNA here is from genome assembly GCA_036245525.1 of Semisulcospira habei. Classification (NCBI taxonomy): domain Eukaryota; kingdom Metazoa; phylum Mollusca; class Gastropoda; family Semisulcospiridae; genus Semisulcospira; species Semisulcospira habei. The sequence goes on from BTPG01000001.1 coordinate 270,822,963, forward strand.
GTTCAGTGTCTCGCTGGGTATCCTACAATCGGTAAGTTTCCTTTGTTATTTTTATTACCCCCCCCCCCCACCCACGCACACATACACACAAACACACACACACTCACTATCATCCCCACCAGCTACCTCACCATAATACTTAACAGATATCTCACCAGCTACCTCACCATCAAACTCACCAGCTAACTCACCATCATACTCACCAGCTACCTCACCATCATACTGACCAGCAAACTCAACATCATACTCAGCAGCTACTTCACCAACATACTGACCAGTTACCTCACAATCATACTCACCATCTACCTCACAATCATACTCACCAGCTAACTCAACATCATACTCACCAGCTGCCTCACAATCATACTCACCAGCTACCTCAACATCATACTCACCAGCTACCTCACAATCATACTCAGCAGCTACTTCACCATCATAATCACCAGCTACATCAAAATCATACTCACCCGCTATCTCACCATCATACTGACCAGATACCTGACCATCAAACTCACCAGCTACCTCACCATCATAATCACCAGCTACCTTACCATCATACTGACCAGACACCTCACCATCATACTCATCAGCTACCTCAACACCATACTGACCAGACACCTTACCATCATACTCACCAGCTACCTCATCATCATACTGACCAGCTAGCTCACCATCATACTCACCAGCTACCTCACCATCATACTCACCAGATACCTCACCATCAACCTCACCAGCTAACTCACCATCATACTGACCAGACACCTCACCATCATACTCACCATCTACCTCACCATCTACCTCACAATCAATCTCACCAGCTACCTCACAATCAATCTCACCAGCTACCGCACTATCATACTCACCAGCTACATCACCTTCATCATCACCTGCTACCTCACCATCATAATCACCAGCTATCTCACCATATACTGACCAGATGCCTCACCATCATACTCACCAGTTAACTCACCATCATAATCACCAGCTACCTCACCATCATACTCATCAGCTACCTCACCATCATACTCATCAGCTACCTCACCATCATACTCATCAGCTACCTCACCATCATACTCACCAGTTAACTCACCATCATAATCACCTGCTACCTCACCATCATACTGACCAGATACCTCACCATCATACTCATCAGCTGCCTCACCATCATACTGACCAGCTTCCTCACCATCATACTCACCACTTACCTCACAGTCGTACTCACCAGTTTCCTCAACATTATACTCATCAGCCACCTCACCATCATACTGACCAGCTATCTCACCAGTACCTCACCAGCTAAATCACCATGATACTCACCAGCTACCTCACCATCATACTGACCAGTAACCTCACCATCATACTCACCAGCTACCTCACCATCATACTCACCAGTTACCTCACCATCATACTGACAAGTTACATCAATTTCATACTCATTAGCTACCTTAACATCACACTCACAAGCTACCTCACCATCATACTCACCAGCTACCTCACCATCATACTCACCAGCTACCTCCAGACGAACACTCCTCTGTCGGCTGGCGTACATCCCCGAAGCAAGATGGATATCCACACCCACAGAGTAATTGGCCTTGTCCCGTAAAGTCACGTGATCCAGCACGAGCACGCCGTTACCAAGGTGACGCAGCCGCTCGGAGAACGTGGGTATGGAGATAAAATTGCCGTCAGTGAAAGTGGCCACTATTTCTTTTGAGGTGTCGTTTGCAACGTACCACCTGTATCGATTGAGAGAAAAACAACAGCAATGATGATGATGATGACAATAATAATGAATGATGAACAACGAACTGTATTTCAGAACGGACAGGAACACGTCCCTGATACGTTTTTATACTTGCCTTTACTTCACACAAACACAGGAGGACGGGAATAAATGAATGATGATGATGATGACAATAATAATGAATGATGAACAACGAACTGTATTTCAGAACGGACAGGAACACGTCCCTGATACGTTTTTATACTTGCCTTTACTTCACACAAACACAGGAGGACGGGAATAAATGAATGACATCGGCAGTTAACCTCTTCACTCCCAATGGACACAGATTGCGTTTTTTAACTCATTGTGGATTCAACCTCAAAGATCCCCAGCCCTCACACGAACTTGGATACAAAGTGGTACCACCAAGCGGCATAGATCCTCATGAGCCCCCGCAAATGCGGGGTCTCATGAGGATCTATACCTCTTGCACTCGGGTCGGTGTGAAGATTTTCTCGGAAGTAAAGGGATTCAGTGAAATGAAACTAGTCATGCAAGATGGCCGTACACGTACGCTGTTCCTGCTACTGACGTCAATGATGACGTATTCGTCTAAATGTCAGACAGCTTCGTGTGCGAAACGACACGCTGCCCTGATACGCAGTGGCGTAGGAAGTCCACCAGGCGAACCTTGGCCCAAAAACGTTAAGAAAACCAAAAGAGGGCATAGGATGGGGTGTGTTGATTCCTACCCGTCACTCTTACGACCGACGCATAGACGCCCAAGTGCTGGTATTTAAAACAGGAAAATCTAATGACAAAGTGCCGTGTGCTACCTGATGTCTTGGACTTGATCTCCAGCCTCCAGTGTAAAGTTCCATTCCAATGTGGCCTCCTGTCCCACACACGCCAGTACAGTGGCTCCATCAGGCGGGGACGACGCCCAGTCTAGAGACGCAGTGGCTGTCAGGGACAAAGAGTTAGCCATGCACATCAGTAGAGCGACAACACGTCCTGTAGTACCGCACGGAATTCACTCATTCCAGATTGTATCATATCAAAATATGGACAGATGACAGTAGGTCTGTATAGTAGTGGCCGACAGATGACAGTAGGTCTGTATAGTAGTGGCCGACAGATGACAGTAGGTCTGTATAGTAGTGGCCGACAGATGGCAGTAGGTCTGTATAGTAGTGGCCGACAGATGACAGTAGGTCTGTATAGTAGTGGCCGACATGACAGTAGGTCTGTATAGTAGTGGCCGACAGATGACAGTAGGTCTGTATAGTAGTGGCTGACATTTGGCATCAGTTTTAATCCTTTTTATCTTGATTCACTTTCGCCTGAAATAAATGTGACTATGATAGTTCAAGGTTCGTGCCAGAATAGCTTGAAGCCTGTGGCGCCAAGCTATTCTGGCACCACCCTTGAACTAAAATGGTTGATCTAGCTTCCACTCTGTAATGTCGCCTCCATAGGCCAATAAGCAAACATTTTACAATTCAACCTCAGGATGGTATAATAATAACACATGGTATTTATATGGCGCATTTCTCATATTTATAATATAACTCAATGCGCAGGCGAAAACCACACACACACACACACACACACACACACACACACACACACACACACACACACACACACACACACACACACACACACACACACACAAAGAGACTCTGAAAGGGGTGGGGGTGGAAAGAAAACCGTAGAGATTACACGAAAGTCTGCAAGAAAAAATTAAGTTTGTAACTTTGCTTTGAACTGCGTTTGGGTGTGAGGGGGGGGGGGGTGAGGGGGAGGGTATGGGTTAACCAGTTCCGCGCTTATCAACTAATCACAGAGTAAGTCCTACTTATGTAAAAGGCAAGCTTTCCGGAACAATTGACTGTTCACAAATCGAGGTTTCTGTGGAAACAGGACGCGGAAGCCGCCTGCAAGTTAGACTCGACTAAAATCGGGAAACAGTAGCATTAAACAATGTATTGGTGCTACTATTTGTTGTAACGTGTAAACGAGATTTGTAACCATGTGACAATTGTCACAAAGATCTTCCGCGGACAAAGCTTGGAATCTGCACGATCTTTGTGCTCCCATCTCCCTCTCTGACTCGGTCAAGAACCTTGGCGTTATCCTCGATTCCTCTCTTTCCATGACCAGATTCGTCTCCGCCACGGCCCAGGCGTGTTATTTCCACCTCCGCCGCATCAGTCAGATCAGAAAATACCTCACTACCGAAGCTGCCACCAAACTCGCTGTCTCTCTCATCTTATCTCGCATCGACTACTGCAACTCTCTCCTTTCCGGCCTTGCTCACTCCACCACTCTCACTCTCCAGCGCGTCCAGAACAATGCTGCCCGCCTCGTCCTTAGAAAGAAAAATTCCGACCGCATCACTCCCCTGCTCAAGCTCCTTCACTGGCTCCCCATCCCCCAACTCATCCAATACAAGATTCTGTCTCTCTGCTACAAATCCCTGAACAACTACGCTCCTGTCTATCTCTCCAACTTACTTCACCCCTACACTCCTTCCCGCTCCCTTCGCTCCGCCTCCGACCCTCTCCGCCTCCTCATCCCCCGCACCAAACTCAGCACTTTCGGCCCCAGCTCCTTCTCAGTATACGGTCCATCCACCTGGAACACTCTCCCACTCTCTCTCTCCGTGAGAAACACTCTCTCTCCTCCTTCCAGTCCGCCCTCAAAACTCACCTCTTTCAACAGTTCTAGCACTACATCACCACACTCCCCACCCCCAGCTGACCGTCGTAATGTGTTTTCACTATTTGAGGTACGTGAGTCATTGTCTAAAGCGTGCGCATGCGTGTGCGAGTTGTGAGTGCGCGCTTAGAGTTATAATTATTATAAGATAAGCGCATTATAAATACCGTAATTATTATTATTATTCCCCATATTGTGTGCTTATCACCATTGTTTTCATATCACATTGCTGTGAGTTTTCATTCTACCTTGCCTTATTATGGTGTCCTCTATGCTGACAGCTTCGGGGCTCAACTTGAAACGGGAAATGTCAGCATAAATCACCGTAACCCGAGTCTGTGCCTACATTTGACTCCGTGGAAATGAGGAGAAAAATCCACTTTCCATTCCTGCGCACCAGAGGATTCAAACCCGGGACCTCACGACCGCCGTCTTATCCTCTGGGTTACGTCATCGTGTCCCTATATAAGGGAACAGCAGATGCCGTGCCGCCACACGAGTCCAAAATAGCTCAAGCGGTTAAACGTCGGAGCAGGAGAGCAAAGGGAATCGCCGGGTCGTGGGTTCGAATCCCGTCCCCACCCGGTAGCTGGACTCACAATCCAGGGGGAAAAACGGATTTGTTCAATAGCATGTCCGTTGAAAGGTCCTGGTAAATCAAAGTGGCACAGTTGGAGTGCGCCTGAGTTGATCAGTGTTCAGGTCGTATTCCATAGGCAAATGATTTCCCTGTTCCCCATAGCCCTCCCGTCAGGGCCGTCCATGATCACCTCGGTGGTGTGGACGTTAAACCCGAACTAAACAACCGTTCCGCCACATAGTGCACTATATTTAGTTTGGACCAGTCTCTGCCGACTTGAAAACCACAAAGTTACTGTCATATTAAGCACTACCCTGCCGACTTGAAAACCACTAAGTTACTGTCATATTAAGCACTACCCTGCCGACTTGAAAACCACTAAGTTACTGTCATATTAACCACTTCCTAACGACTTGAAAACCACTAAGTTACAGTCATATTAACCACTACCCTGCCGACTTGAAAACCACTAAGTTACTGTCATATTAACCACTACCCTGCCGACTTTGGCACTAAGTTACTGTCATATTAACCACTACTCTGTCGACTTGAAAAGCACTAAGACTGTCATATTAACCACTTCCCTGCCGACTTGAAAACCACTAAGTTACTGTCATATTGTTACGTGGTGGAGTTGTAGTCGAAGTATGATAAACACACCAGACGCACGCACGTAAGGTTCTTTAAAATAAACCTCGTTCAGCTGCAATCCGTCACACGTGGCTTAAGGATGTAGACAATACTGGAGTAACAGTTCCAACAATATTTTAATTCAGCGATGCGATCACCACACAATGCATTTCCAAATTCATCAACACTGATACAAAGTCTCTTCTGCAATGTCCACACTACGACACAAAGTTTCTCACACAACGTGCACCACACTGTTACGCTGTTTCTTTTACATGTACATCCTATACGGGCCACGTACCTACGATAACTGTGTGTCTCTACAACTGACAAATGCAAGACAATGTACGAACGTGCTTCCCCAGCACCAATCTTTTATAGTGCACTAATTTCTAGAATAATATAGGAAAAATCAAACAACTCAACCAATCAAAATAATCTGCGCAACTAAAACTCACAAACATCGATAAAACATGAACCCCCTAGAAAACCAGCCCCAAATCCTTGGTAAAATGACATCTCACAAAAGTATGGTAGGCAGTTCAGAAACTTCGAGAACCTTCACAAAATTTCAATACAGACACGAAGAAGGCTGAACACTTCACGCACACAGTAAACAACCTGTGAAAAAGAGCGGCTCACTCTGATACCGAATTTCAAAAGGTTGCCGACGCTTTGAAGTTACACACACGAGGTCACTAGACAGAGCGCGATTTTGCTGTGACATTCTAGTCTATTCTCATCGTAACTACACAATACAAAAATCGACCGCTTTTCTCCGTGTGACTTCGCTAGAAACTTCCGGAACAAACCTAACAAAATAACAAAGCAAATTCCACCCTAGGCGCGAATAAAAGAAAATTCCACCGAAAAGATACGCGAATCGCAACCATGATAGCTCAAATAAATATCAGATCGTTTCCTACGATTAACACGTGTATGCTCTCACAGGACAACACATCCACAATCGTAACACATATTAAGCACTACCCTACCGCTGTACAGCATGTTTGTTGCTGAAATCGTTGTTCATTCAAGGACGACAAGCCGACACCGTCCGAGATACACAGACACAAACTGGTCTGGCGGGGGCTGATGAGGATCTATGTCTCTTGCAGTTGGATCGTGGTGACCGTTTTATTCGGGGTTAATGAGAAGGGGTTAACAGTGCAACAGACGTTGCGACCCCAGTTACTGCTCGTTGACAGTTTTCATCCGTAAATCTCGCAGTTAATGTCCAATGCCCTTTGCCGGAGCACTCCACACATGGACCTCAGTACTCTGGGAGCACGGTGCTCAGCAAGTACCTTTGTATTCAAATCACATGCTTCGCTTCTCATTTGAATGAAAGTGTACTTGTCGCGTACTCCCCCGAGTGAGTGCATCTGGGGACTACTTCCTCAAAAGGGATACAGTGCTACCTGTCTAATAGCCTCAGTTACACCTGCGGATCGAAATATAGCGATGATACAGTCCGTGCAAATCGACAAAACTGTGCAGTGGGGTAGGAAACCGTAGGATCAGGCTTGCCTTGCACAGTATCTGTACTTGGCCTTACCTTGTTTTGACTTGGACCAAACCTCCTCTTTTCCCAAACTGTGACTGTACGCAAGTATAATTGGGCCATACCTCCCCGTGATCCGTGTCAGCAGAGTTGATCTTTGAAGCACAGAAATACACTGACAAAGTGCCACTGTTCTGTGAATAACAGATTATACTTTGAAACACCAGATATTTTAACATTTGAATGGTCCTTTTTTAATATGTATGGGAGATAAATTGCTTAACAAGCACACCCCCCCCCCCCCCATCCCCCCCCCCCACCTTCACCCCCTCCTTCTTACGCCACTACAATGCATCAATCACGACCTCGCATCAGTATTTCGTACTTCTCCACGTGAAGCCAAAGTCACAGAACACGCAAAGGAAAACTCGGAAAACTCTGCAAACAGTCACACTACTACACAAGTCAGCACTGTAAACGTGATCAATAAACACTCACCTTGACAATGTAAACACACTACTACACAAGTCAGCACTGTAAACGTGATCAATAAACACTCACCTTGACAATGCAACGTGGAGGACGCTGCCAAAAAGGCCAGGAAAAAGTGCGATATGGGAACCATAGCTGAGAGTCCTGTCAGTAACACTTGGGCAATGTCAAGCAGCAGACGAGAGACCAGTGTATGTTCAGTCCGACGGTTTGCGCAATGTCAAGCAGCAGACGAGAGGTTCAGCCCCACGGTTTGCGCAATGTCAAGCAGCAGACGAGAGACCAGTGTGTGTTCAGCCCGACGGTTTTAAGTTACAGTCAGTCAGGCCCCGGGCCCGGCAAGCCGCGTCACTGACTGCACACAGACTGACGGCGGCATTTTATAGGTGCTGATCTGTGATTTTGAACTTTACGGATGTAGGCCGGCTGTAAGGTACACAGTCACAGACCAGCACGCGCATCGTTAGCAGTTTCCTGCGTCAGTCCAAGTGGGTGAGTGGACACATCTGTTAACTCATTCAAGGTGCCCGCATCAATAGCTGCGGAAGTGTCGTATAGCGTTGCCGCAGCTATCGATGAAGATTTTTTTTCCCCTTGAATGAGTTAACTGACGCGGGAAGCACTGAGCCTGTCAAGAAACATTTATGCAGCATGCATTGCGTAGGAAGATGTCAAGGGCAGGTATATCCCAACTAGTGGAAAATGCTAAGAAAGGGGTAGAGACTGAGAGTGAGGATGGGCGTCCCTGGGTGGAAAGATGAACGGAGGGTGGGTGGTAGGGGAGGCAATGCACACAAGGTGGAGCGCAACATGTCCTTGCGTGAAAAGTTCATTTTACTGCTGAAACGTGCTTGAGAAAATAAAGCTTAGGAGTGTGTGTTGGTGTTACAATCTGGTTAATACTTAATCCATACCTCCCCTTCCATAATTATATCAGTTTCATTGGGCAGTTCCTCTAAGAGCTGTTCTTAATTGGACGAACTCATTGATCGGCAAACCTAGAGCGGAGAAGATCGGCGATCTTTTTGTTTGTTTCTTATTGAGGTTGAACGAACCTAGGCGAACTTCAGCAAACCAGGTTTGCCATGGTTCTCTTTCTTAACTGAAGTGCTTGATTCGGCGTACTTACTGTCTACGAAGGTGTTCAAAATGACTGCCGCTATGCCGCTTCGCGATTTGAACGTTGTTTGTTTTTGTACTCCTTGCAGTAGCGACCCCACAAACAGCGTTGCGCCTCCCACAAATCAATAAAAATAGGTCTTGTTCTTCGCACGAGTGAAATATCGCCGTCCGCCATATTTGTTTGTATCAGTGACTATCTTCTTATCTCCAACGCAGAAGAGGGTAAAAGTTTTGACCAATCAGAGAAAAGGTTCGCCTTAGTTTGCTCAACACGTTTAGCGAACCTTTTCCGACAGCGAACTATGGTTTGCCGAGGTTCGTGAACTACTTCGAACTAGGTTCGCCGTATCTTTAGATCGTCCAATTAAGAACCAACCTGGTTCGTCCGAGATCGTAAACTGTAGTTCGTCAGAGTTTGCGAACTAAAGTTCATTTAATTAAGAACATGCTTTACAGACACACTCAACCACTGGCTCGGCACAAGCCTTCCATAATTATGTCAGTTTACTTGGGCAGTTCCTCTTACAGACACACTCAACCACTGGCTCGGCGCAAGCCGCACAAATAAGTAATGTACTTTGTGAAACACGGGCTATAGTACTATTTATATCAAGCCAGCAATGAAATATATTACAAGAAAGACGATTGTCTAACTCTAACATGATTGTCTAACTCTAACATGACTGTCTAACACTAACATGATTGTCTAACTCCAACATGATTGTCTAAAACTAACATGATTGTCTAACTCTAACATGACTGTCTAACACTAACATGATTGTCTAACTCCAACATGATTGTCTAACACTAACATGATTGTCTAACTCTAACATGACTGTCTAACTCTAACATGACTATCTAACATGACTGTCTAACTCTAACATGACTGTCTAACTCTAACTCTAACATGACTGTCTAACTCTAACATTATTGTCTAACTCTAACATTATTGTCTAATTCTAACATGACTGTCTAACACTAACATGATTGTCTAACTCTAACATGACTGTCTAACTCTAACATGACTGTCTAACTCTAACATGACTAACATGATTGTCTAACTCTAACATGACTGTCTAACTCTAACATGACTGTCTAACTCTAACATGACTGTCTAACATGACTGTCTAACTCTAACATGACTGTCTAACACTAACATTATTGTCTAACTCTAACATGACTGTCTAACTCTAACATTATTGTCTAACTCTAACATGATTGTTTAACTCTAACATGACTGTCTAACTCTAACGTTATTGTCTAACTCTAACATTATTGTCTAATTCTAACATTATTGTCTAACACTAACATGATTGTCCAACTCTAACATGACTGTCTAACACTAACATGATTGTCTAACTCTAACATGATTGTCTAACTCTAACATGACTGTCTAACACTAACATTATTGTCTAATTCTAACATGATTGTCTAACTTTAACATGACTGTCTAACTGTAACATGATTGTCTAACTCTAACATCATTGTCTAATTCTAACATGATTGTCTAACTCTAACATGACTGTCTAACACTAACATGATTGTCTAACACTATCATTATTGTCTAACTCTAACATGATTGTCTAACTCAAACTTGACTGTCTAACTCTAACATGATTGTCTAACTCTAACATGACTGTCTAACTCAAACATGACTGTCTAACTCTAACATGATTGCCTAACTCAAACATGATTGTCTAACTCTGACATGATTGTCTAACTCTAGCATTATTGTCTAATTCTAACATGATTGTCTAACTCTAACATGACTGTCTAACTGTAACATGATTGTCTAACTCTAACATTATTGTCTAATTCTAACATGATTGTCTAACTCTAACATGACTGTCTAACTCTAACATGATTGTCTAACTCTAACATTATTGTCTAATTCTAACATGATTGTCTAACTCTAACATGACTGTCTAACGCTAACATGATTGTCTAACTCTAACATGACTGTCTAACACTAACATTATTGTCTAACTCTAACATGATTGTCTAACTCAAACATGACTGTCTAACTCTAACATGATTGTCTAACTCTAACATGACTGTCTAGCTAAAACATGACTGTCTAACTCTAACATGATTGTCTAACTCAAACATGATTGTCTAACTCTAACATGATTGTCTAACTCTAACATTATTGTCTAATTCTAGCATGATTGTCTAACTGTAACATGATTGTCTAACTCTAACATGATTGTCTAACTCTAACATGACTGTCTAACTCTAACATGACTGTCTAACACTAACAGTATTGTCTAACTCTAACATGATTGTCTAACTCAAACATGACTGTCTAACTCTAACATGATTGTCTAACTCTAACATGACTGTCTAACTAAAACATGACTGTCTAACTCTAACATGATTGTCTAACTCAAACATGATTGTCTAACTCTAACATGATTGTCTAACTCTAACATTATTGTCTAATTCTAGCATGATTGTCTAACTGTAACATGATTGTCTAACTCTAACATGATTGTCTAACTCTAACATGACTGTCTAACTCTAACATGACTGTCTAACACTAACATTATTGTCTAACTCTAACATGATTGTCTAACTCAAACATGACTGTCTAACTCTAACATGATTGTCTATCTCTAACATGACTGTCTAACTCTAACATGACTGTCTAACTGTAACATGATTGTCTAACTCTAACATTATTGTCTAATTCTAACATGATTGTCTAACTCTAACATGATTGTCTAACTCAAACATGACTGTCTAACTCTAACATGATTGTCTAACTCTAACATGACTGTCTAACTCTAACATGATTGTCTAACTCTAACATGATTGTCTAACTCTAACATGAACTCTTTCTGTCTGTTGCGTATTGCGTCTGTGTAAGTGTTGCGAGCGTGACGAACAAGTCTCCAGTCTGCTCCAGAGTTAGTAGTGTGTGTGCGCTAAGCTGTTCGTGGCACCACCCCTGAACTGCCATGGTCGAACTGGTTTGTAGTCTTCGTAGGACAGCTGCCGCTTGTAGATTTGTGAATTTGGACCGTATGGTTAAATGCGTTAACTCATTCTGCCCGAGACACACCTCAGCAAGTCCAGGATAGTTCAAGAGTGCTGGCAGAATAGTTTGGCGCCTATAGGCTGTTCTGCCACGACCCTTGAACTGTCATGGTCAATCTGTCTGCTGAATTCTAATGCAGTCCTCAGAGCATAACTCCAAAATGTGGGTATGGCTTCAGTGGTGGCGGTATCGCTGTCTACTATCCCCAAGTAGCCTCTTGAACTAAGGACGTCCTGTTGCTTCTTAGGCGCCAACACTTAGACAACTCCCTCAGCGTTGTTGATGGCCTGACCGGGTCAAGAGGCATAGATCCTCATGAGCCTCTGCAGGTTGTCGGGGATCGTGAACTGAGATTTGCGTCTCCATCCATTAAAAATGGGCGATCACTCCTTCTTCGGTGAACTAGTGATGGCCCTTTTATAAAAATAGAACGCTACGCCTCTTGTTGGCACAAAATGCTCCACAAACACATGACTCCATCTACTGCCCGCGTTGCTGACTGTATTTCTTGCCGGACAGAGCGTCGATCTGTGAGTGACTGACGGACAATGAGCCAGAGAGTGGAGGGTTGGACTATGGCGTGCTGTGTCACGTCTATCGGCGATTGTTCCAAGCGGCTTCGCCTGACTGACTGACTGATATCACCAGCATGGCACCGACACATACTAAGATCCGCCATGTCCGTTTGGCTGAAATTTACACATGATCCTAACACTGCCCGAGCACAAAGACAACAACGCGACTGCAAGAGGTATATGATCCTCACCTGCCGGGTATATGATCCTCACCTGCCGGGTATATGATCCTCACCTGCCGGGTATATGATCCCCACCTGCCGGGGCTCATGAGGATCTATGCCTCTTGCAGTTGTGTGTTGCTCGCCGTGTCCCGGTAATGAAGGGGTCAATCGATATCAGCCGAGTTCATTCCTACCTACATACTTTGCTTGTAGGGCCCGAGGTCGTATCTGTCGGGGAGAGACTTGTACGTACACTGCTCCGGACTTGCGTTATCTGGGTGGACCTTGTCTCCGAGATTAATGGTTAATATCGGGCACCACGTGACTAAAAGTCAATTTGCAATAGTGAAGTACAGTTACAGATATAAAAGGATTGTGTGTCTGTGTATTGAAGTTAGGATCTTTTGGATCAAGCATAGCAACACAGTTGGAAAACTGTTTGCAACAGATGACATTGTGTGTATGGGCCATTGGCATTCTATCTTAGAGTTCTACAGAGCCAACACACAACTAGATGTCACCAAAAATCGTATGAAGTGTTAACTCATTTGGGACGAGCAGCATCAGGATACGCGGCTTATGCCTATTCCATATGTACCCTCGGCTTATGCCGCGTATCCGGAAGCGGCACGTCTGGAATGAGTTAATCATGGGCAGTACACGTCAGTCTTAATGTTGCCGCGCCCATCAGATTGTGTGGAGGTTTGGCATAGATCCACATTATCACACATGGCTTAAGGGCTCATGACAATCTTTGAGACTCCAGAACAAGTTGAAGGCGCATTCCTACATTTGCATGGTGCTTGCTGAATTTCCATTAATGATTGCAAACAAACACAACTACTCATCAGTGTTTTTGTCGGCAGGGTTCATGCAGACATTAGCTGCAAAAGCTGATGAAAATCTATTGCCTCCTACACTGGTGAATGGTGTGGGCTCAATGAATATAAGAAGTCAAGCTGTCACAAGAAGAATAGATGCTCATGAGGTAGCTTAGCCGCTGTGGGGATCTGATGTATCTTTCCCGGATGTCCGAATATATGTAGAGCAAGTTTGATTGTGAAAGGAAACTTCTCAGCCTCAATGAGTCGCACAGATCCTCATGTTCTGACTTATGCGGCAGGAGCTCATAGGAATCACTCAGGCTACACGGATACATGAGAGATACTATATAAGAGATTACAAGCCCACCCATTTAAGAAACAATTAATTTATTTGATCCTTTCCGTAAATAAACAAACGCACTTGACCAAATACCTTCAACAGCTTTATCTGCCCAGTCAGGCCACCCGGCCCCCTGGAAACAAAGGCTAGTTAAAATATCAATGCTGTCACTGTTGGCGCGTTCCCGAGAAATAGTGACATCCTGTACACACCACCCACCCCCACACCCCACCCCCCACCAACCTTGCCCCTTGGAAACAATGGCTAGTTAAAATATCAATGCTGTCACTGTTGGCGTGTTCCTGAGAAATAGTGACTACATCCTGTACACTCCACCCACCCCCCCCTACCCCCACACCCCCCACCAACCTTGCACACACACATATACCCACCACCCTACAAAGCCCCTCACACCACCCAGGCACCTCCCACCAACCTTGCACACACACACACAAATATATTATAATATGTTCTGTGTCAACGCTTCAAATGTATGTCACTAAACCACTAGGTCAGATTTGTTTTGTTGCACTAAACCTTTAATATAGGTTTCCTTCTGAATATGGAGCACCACGTCGTTTGTAAATAAATAAAAGTTCCAACGTGAGGAAAAATAATTTTGTTACGACGTCTGTGAAAAGTTTTCACTTCGCGCATCGTGACTGCTACAAACATTAAAAATAAAAGACAAACCCCACAACTCCCAGTGATAGACCTCAATGATTCAAGTTACTATACACCCACGAGTGTTTTTCAGATCGCGGCCAGCTTACGCCGAGGAGAAAATTGGGTGTGAGTGGTTAGTTTTGAAACCAGATCCCTGTTGCGTGCAGTTTATTGTCGTCATAACCTGACCAGAGTAGGTAGAGAATAAAATTAGACAAGCTTTTGTGTAGTCATTGTGAGTTTACTAGATTGCATCCCTTTCATGACCAAGAAGTTGTGCTTGAAAATCGGTTGTGAAACGGTTTCCTGTTTATGCTCAGTGTGTGTGACGAACCTTAACAATCGGCCTTTCATTCAGTTTTTATTACCCTATCGCGTGATGCATTTAAATTGAAACCAGATCACGGACATTTGTGTTGCGTGCGTTTTATTGCCTTGTTTACCCAACCAGAGTAGGGAGAAAATAAAAACAGACAAGCTTTACGT
>BTPG01000001.1:270838338-270862859 GCA_036245525.1 Semisulcospira habei
AAAGATAAAACTATATACATTACACTTAATTGTGACGGTCAGAAAAAAAAAATTTCAAGACGGACCTAGGCCAGGGCCATCGATGCTCACCACTAAATTAACTTATATAATAATTATTTAACACTGTACTGTTTAAATTAACTCAGAAAAAACAGGAAGTTTCAATATATCTGTAACATGAGCAATGATATCTTCATTAGCATTTTCTAGAATTGAATGAAGAGACGAGGCTACCGGATAAGCTGTCCTAAGCTCAGCACACTCTGCGTCGAAAGCCGCACACTCCAAGACCGCATGGTCTGGGGTGAAGCCCCCGCCGCAGAGACAGGCAGGGCGAGCCAATCTGGCACGCCAACCACCAGTGCAAATCCTATTGATTGCCCCATCTACTATGGGCAGTTTATAAATAGAATGGTTTTTCGTAATTCTATAGGCAAGGATGCTTGGAAACTCCCTAGCCAATGTTAATTTTTTCTCATTACTAATCTCAATTATAGCTTTACTAATTTTATTTTTAACATCTTGAAAAGAATGAGTGAGCCGCACGGGCCGGGCTCCCAGCGCACCGGTCGCACCGGCCCGAGCGGCCCGATCAGCAGCCTCGTTACCTAGGATTCCGACATGAGAAGGGACCCACTGGAGAGCGACACTGATCCCCCTAAGACTGAGTTGATTAATAAGTAATGAGTACAGCCTACCATGTGGTAACTGTGTTAATCTGCTGCATCCAATCAACGCCTGACTTGTATGTGGCTATGAATAGAGTCCAATCATATGTGTGTTGCGTTCCCACGAGTGCACATAACGTTGCGCAAACGTCGACTGCTCGTAAGCTTTTGCGTTGTCGCTTCACTCAATGATTTCACCAGTTCTCTAGAATTCATTTTGGCGAACGGAGTCTATTACTACTACTAGTACAGTGACTACGAGTGCTACTACGGACTACGGAAAGTCACGTTGTGAATGGAGCGTTTTCGCAGACTGCCGCGTAAGCAGGGACTTGAGCCAGGTAAATAAGTTTTGATTATTTCATGTTGTTGAAAACCCTAAGGCTCTCCGTAATTCATGTATATTAAATGGCCGGTCAGTGCCTATAATATGTTCGTAATGTTAGCGCATAAATGAAAGCACATCCTCTTCAAGAACTAGCTAATTGATCCGAAGAGAGCGTGACTGCATCCCGCAATTAGTCAGTGTATACAATCTGAACCTGGCTAGTCTTTTTACCTACTCAACCCCCTTCAGTCCCGAAAAAGGCACATAAACTTAAAACACAGATTAAAAAAATAAAGAGTAACTTTATCGCAAACTGATATTGCTGGCAGTGGACAGTCACATAAAGAAGTGAGAGATTTTACTTTTGATATTTCATTTTTTTCTCCAGAATTTACGGCAGCCTCGCGTGGGTGGAAAATGGTACATTTGGCCGCCGGTCGAGGTATTTCCCTTTCACTCTATTTTTGTCTTTTGCTTTCTGTTGCATTTTAGTATTCACTGGTTTGCAGTTTTCACTGAAACAGTAGGCCTGTGACAAAATGTCGTTCGCATAACAATCGACATATTTTCAGTCAAGAAAACCGCAATACAACAGAAAATTAGTGTTTTTTTTTGTTTTTTATTCCATTATGAAGACATTGTTGTTAGAACCCTACATTTTTCACACAATTTCCTTTCCACCAAAATTGACTAATCTATAGATTGTCATGTGCATGTCCAATAGTACGCCCAGTTTGACAATATACATTTTTCTCTACTGAGTGACAGGAAAAAGTTCTTTTGTCATTGTCCTTAGATGAGATAACAGAAATACAGATGACGGAATTTGTCTGTGTGTGTGTAAAATGTGGTAATCACACAAAGAACTGTGTTTTGGTGATTAAATTGACTGTCCACTGTAACAAACAACACTGATTGTTACAGAAAACTTAATTTTAAAAAGAATAAAATACTCTTCATGTGAGAACAGGTTATACAATTAATTTCTTTTGAAAGAGAATAATTAAAAAAAAACTGATTTAATGTGATCATATTTATCACCGTATACCCACCGAAACAACCAACATTTGCAGAAATAACCAGTTTTAATTATTCGTTGCTGGAAATCATTTGTTTCTGCATTCACAATAATTATTTTCACATACCCACATGCCAGATACATCACACTAACCAGTGTCTAAAATGAGCCTATTTTAAAGAATCTCTGTTGGTTGTTACGCTGGACATTTCTGCTGGTTGTTCGTTAAAGAAACCCCTAACGCATTTAATTTAATTTTGATTATTATGCTCGTGACGGTAGACCATATTTTGCTAAAGC
Organism: Semisulcospira habei; assembly: GCA_036245525.1. Lineage (NCBI taxonomy): Eukaryota > Metazoa > Mollusca > Gastropoda > Semisulcospiridae > Semisulcospira > Semisulcospira habei. Next base: position 270,840,653 of record BTPG01000001.1, read on the forward strand.
ATTTGCGGGTTCTTCTACAGAAACTTGGTCGATGGACAGTTTTTCAAACGACTGGTGACCGTGTTGTTACGGTTTCTTTTTCAAGTGTGTTCAGTTTTGAACGTTGAATTAATTATTATTATTTTCTTTGTTTCTTTCTTTATTTATTATTTTTTGATTGTTTCTTTCCACCTTTTTACAGTCCTTTTTTCCCTTTTATGTTTCACAATGCATCCCATTTTGCATACTACTTTGAGGCACACTTTCCGCTTTGAACTATGGTGCCCGAAGCATGTAAAACGGTTTTGATACTAATTGATAAACGAGTGTAGAACCAGCAACATTCCGCAAGTACGGTATGCATATAACATTAAGGTCTCACAAGCGCGTAGGCCGCTCCAAGCAAGCTCAGCGCCTTTGACGGACGTTACATGGACAACATGTGGGGGATCTACATATGATGATTGACTGATATAGATTTCGACAATTATTAACGAATTTTAGACTTTCATAAAAATCGTTTTCTTGATTATAATCACTATTTGGATTCAACGTTGTCATGAGGATTTGTATTCGCTTGAAACATCCGTTTTCCGATTTATAACTTTGGAGGTGAAAACATGATTTTCAGTGATTCACGGTGATCCTCTATGTTTGGTTTTCATTCCCTAAAGCTTTTGCAGTTTGTGCTACGGCCAGGTGAAGCCGTTCCGGCAAAGACAGGGTACGACATGTAGTCCCTTCTGATAGAGGTCACTGATGTAACCACCTCGCTTTGACGTAACACCTACGTGGTTTTTCGATGCAATACCTACTGGGCATACATACAGACATCTATAATGAAATGTTTAATTCAATCTACTGTGTCGGGGCTATAAATTTGCAGGGCTTTACTATGGCTAAATTGTAACAGGGCAGTGCTGTTCATGGTGAGAATCTACTCTGAGATTTGAACAGTCTCACTGCAAATATGTAGATAACACTGTTCTTTTATGAAGGATTTATTTTCCGGCATTAAACTGTTTGATGTGCATGTCCACATTGGCCCGGCCCTTCACTGCCGAGGAAAAAAAGCGACCCAACCCAGCTGCAAGAGAGACTTTTCAGTCACGAGCCTTATTGAGCAGTCAAAGGCCGGGCTCTTACGAATCTATGCCGCTGAGACTAATTTGTATCCATCTTTTATTTCTCGCAGACAGTTTTGGCTTTTGATCGTAGTCGAATGTACACAGACTTCAGACACAATAATGCGTCCAGTTGTATACAAAGGGTTAAGGTGTATACTGAACTGAATCAAAATCTCTGGCAGGGTTACTTATTTCTCCTGGGCTCAGTCGTTGGATACCAGGTTATTTTCCATCTTAATTGTTAATAGTACGCCGCCATTGGTGTGTGTGGCACAGCTAAATCATGTCTGATAATAATAATTTCATTGTTGATTGTCTGTACTGCAACCTGTTTTACCAACAGCAAACCGGCCTCGCTTTTTCAGTGTCAGTAACGAGGTCGGCGGACAGTACGGCAACAATAACAGGCTTACGGACAGACTATAACAATGCTTGTTTATTGGTCCGTGCTACACAGGATGTAAATTGCACGGCCGCTTATAACGAAATTGGGATGTAATTACCGTTAGGTGTCTCGGACCCCTGTAATGTAGCCTAAACTTAGTTGTGTGACGTACTACCGGCTGACCGGCGGCAGTCAGACACTTACGCTGTGTCAGTAATTCTTTGAAATCACTGATTTGTTCTTTCTCACAAAAAATAATGATAATACTTCAATAGATGCGGGCGGGGAAGGGGAGGAGGCAACACACGCAGTGTATCACTTTGACCGCCGGGGAAACATGAAATATGCAAGTTTTAATTCTACAAAACTGAACGTGATAAAACTGACATGGCCGCAGAGGTGGTGTAAAAGGAAAGATTGACACAATAGTGGTTTTAAATCATGTTTAGATCTACCATATCAAATTATGTAGCTGTAATGAATACCTGAATTTGACAATTTACTGAAACTCTTAAAAATGCACTTAGTATCAGGTTGTAACTTAAGCACTACAAACTGAATTTGCTGGTTCTTACCTCCACAGATAAATGAAACAGCACTCTATTAAAGTAATAAAATAAACCCAATAACTTTTTTTTCAATACTAATATTAATATGGGGTGGTAAAATGTTGTCATTTAGTTCATAGCACATAGATATTTTTAGTTTTGCAGCTTAACCTATTGGAATAACCCCCACTTTATTTCACAAGGCTGACAGTCAATATGCCTACAGTGTAGAAAGTCTTGCTTTTATAACATAAAATACCTGCATGTAATTTAGAGTTCCTTGCTCAGAAATGCTTGGTTTGAAGTGATGGCTGATACGCTTGATGTCTTGATATTTATTTACCAGTACAGGTGACTGAATTTTGTATCTAGTTACTAGATTTTGAATCTTGGGTAGTCAGACTGGCTGTAAATTTTTAGTTTGTTGCTTCTGACTATTTTTTTTTTTTTTTAGGCATTTCAAAAATCCCTGGGAGACCACAGAGGATAACAGTCAAAAGCATTGACAATTGCTGTATCTTACGCTGGAGTGCACCAAAATTTGATGGTGGTTCGACTGTCACAGGATACCTTGTTAAGAGACAGGAGTTGAAATCGGCAGACCAGGGTGGATTCCTGTGATACAGAATTGCAAGGTATTTTTTTTTGGTTAAAATTATTATAGTTACAGTCTTATTTAGCCTCTTTGTATTTCCACTAGAGTGAATAGTACACTGCCCTTGCCAGAACGTTCAGTGATTCCTGAAGCTAACAGTTAACAAACAGCTGCATATCGTTCCACATATATCTAGAATTCCTGTGGGCCATGGTCCATATGCATAATATGTCCCAGTTCTTACGGGCAAGTCCTATCTCTCAGGTAGTTGTTGATTCAGTATCACATATTCAGTTTGCCATGGGTTTCAGCTACTTTCCACATGGGTACCTTGTGAAAGGTAAATTAATTACAGCTAGAAATTGCCACATATTTAAGTTAGGCATTTAGAATTAACTAATAACTGCACAAGACACATGATGCACAAACCGATGTTGGGGGCATACTAGATACACGCATAATGTAGAGTTTCATGGGCTATCACCAAAGACTTACATCATTATGTACTATCAATATCATTGCAAGGGATGCAGACTTAAGGTATGTTTTCATATAGCGACATGACAGCAACACAAAAGCGGTGGCAACAGCGACAGAAAAAAAATGTCTCTGTATGTGTGGCACGATTTCGGAGTGATAAAGACATGACAAAATGTAATCACCCTATGGAGAGATTCAAAGGCAATTCTGCCGTGAATTTGCTGTGAGGGGGGGGGGGGGGGGGGGCATGGCTTTCAGCATATGGTGAATAATCACAGCAATAGGTGGGTTGTGAGTTTGCGATCAGCGCAAGAATGCTGGTTAGATTATGTGACTTTGAACCGAGGCTAGACTTTGTGAGCCACAAAATGTTGCAGCTTGGTTAGTTGCTGGTAGTCGATACTGTTTTGATGTGAATCACAAGTAATATGTAGCAAAATTTATGCTCAGGCTCTGTTCACACAGTTGTTACAATACAACCTTTGGTTTTCCTATTTTATGGAAATACTGCTGATGAAACATTCTATCAACACACGCTTAAACTGTATAATTATGGTGATAAAGCCAGTCACAGTGGCTTTGAAAAATGGTCTGCCATGTCGTTTCACATTTTGTTATACACATTTTAGACACATTTTATTGGCTCACATGTGAAGCACAAGTGAGTATGTTTTGGGCCAATGGTCGTCAGTCCGTGGTCCGTATGCCATCGTCCATGGTAAACTCTAACGTTGGCATTTTCTTGGAGACTATTCAAGCTACAGCCTTCAAGCTTTGCCCAAGAATACTTTGTGGCAAGACCTTTCTAAACATACAAATTTGAGTGACCTCCTTAAAGGTCGAGGTCACAGGGGACAATTTTTTATCTTCAAATACTAGTAATCAAGTAATATGCTTATTGTCACTAACAAAGTAATGACAGCAACTTGTGAAAGCACATTGGTTTTGTGCAAGTGTGGACAGTGATTTGATGGTAGGTTCGATGATGGTTTTCTTGTGAATTTTTAAATAGCTATCAAGAGATAATTATCAGATTTTCTGGCATTGGAAGCACGTTTGCAATTTTAGAGGCATCAGAAATGAACATGTTGAATTTGGATCACATTTCACTCCAAAAATAGTAAGCAGAAGTTGGAACTGCAACAGGGCTCTCATAGATTATAGAAAAACATGTTCACTTTTATGTTAATTGATGGATGGGGAATGCTTGGTGAGCCTCACATTCGAGGCTGCAACAAGGAACATACTCGGAGAACAATTGTTCTGTAATCTGCTTGACCCATATTATCTTAGCACAATGTTGCCAAAGGCTCGGGCAGACATTGTGCACATTCAAGATTGTGGTTTAGCTGCTGTAGGCCCAGTTGTCAAATGTATTAGATTTGAGGTATAATTTGAGGTCACACAGCTCATAAATAATAGCAGTTTCAATTGTACATTGCATACATATATAGATTCATGCCTGGGTATTTATTTGTGTCATGGGTAGATGATTTTTGTGTCGATTTTCACAACCGATAAACAGATACATATCATTGCACAAAGTTTTCAGACATGGTAATCGGCATAAATGTTCTTTATATGCCTTGCCTCAGGATTTACAAATGATGTATTTATGTGATATTGCATTGCATGTAGCACAGACAATCTCCATGCATCTTTAAATCTAGTCTGAACAGCGTTTTTTTAAAATTTTGATTTCAGGAGAAAAGAACTGTTGTCAAAGGGCTTGTTGAGAACAAACAGCATATGTTCCGAATAGCAGCTGTCAATGCCAATGGGACTGGGGAGTTTCTACAGACTGGAACCCAAATTACTGCAAAAAAAAGATTTGGTGAGGATTACTGATTTTACATGTACAAGTATTTGCACACACTTCCTCATTTGCTCATGTGTGATAGCAAGCATGAGTAATTGATAAGCTGTTTATCATCCGTCCATTAGGTCCATCCAGTCATGTGTCCATCCTCTAACCATCCATGAATTTGTTGTGGGAATATTGTTCACATTCAAGATCGTGGTTTAGCTGCTGTACACCCAGTTGTCAAATTAAGTAGATAGCAAACGTACGAAAACTCATTGTCGCACGGGCGCGTCAGGGGAAAGGGCGGGGGGTTCCAGAAGTTTCTGAGCCCCCACCTTCAGCCTTTCTCGTATATCAAAGTCCCCTTTGTGGGGTATGGAATCCCCTGGCCCTCCTTTCAAACAGGATTTTGCAATGTATACTAAGCTGTAAGACCTTTATGAAAGTTTTCAGGTCACACAGATGTAGGAAAGGTGCTTTCAGTCAAACTTTGCACAAAGCTAGTTTGGACATTCCTAGCTTATCTGACCATTTTTAAAGATATGATATTTTCGGATCAAGCATCCCAATACAGAAAACTGTTAGCAACTGATATTGCTGACATTGTATGCAATACATCTTAAGAATCTACAAAGCCAGTACACTACCAGATGTCACAACTAAATCACAAAAAGCCATACAGTTGCATACTCTTCATCAGTGTTAACCCAGGCTATATCAAGCTGAGGCTAAAAGCTTCAAATTTGTACACTGCCATATATATGCAAGCTACACTATACTACTAACAGATAAGGATATAGACCAATGGCTTTAGTTCAAGGGTGGTGCCAGAATAGCTCAGCGCCTAGATGCGCTAAGCTATTCTGGCACTTCCCTTTAACAATTTTAATAAAACTTATTTCACACACTGGTGTATTCCGAATGATAAGGGTTAATCATCGTCAGTACATGTCGTCATGTCAGTCTTTATCTTGCCACACCCAGCAGCATTTAAATGGTGTCTCGCATGGATAGCTGTCGGATTTTCAACTCCAATGTAAAAGCAGTTCTCCTATATGGAGCAGAGACTTGGAGATTGACAAAAACCACTTGATCCAAGGATACATTGTGACAAAATCGTTCTAAACATATCAGTTTCAATTTGTAAGAAGACACAGGAGTCAGAAATAGGTTATAAAAACGCGCTATATTTACACATTTTTTGCTCATGTGTGATAGCAAAAGTGAGTCTATCTAATGGGCCATCCATCTTCTGTCCGGCGTTTGTCATCCTTGGTAAACTTTAAAGTTGACATTTTATCAGAGACTATTCAAGCTTCAAACAAGGCCCAAGGGTACTTTGTGGTAAAACCTTTATAAACATACCAATTTCAGTAACCTGTCAAGTCAAGGTCACAGAGGGCCCAGAAAGGGGTCAAAATAGCCATATTTTGACACAACTTGTTTCTCCTCAAATACTATTTTTAACTTCAAACCCAAACTTGGTACAGCGATGCCTGATGGTAAGACCTTTCTAAGCATACTAACTTGAATGACCCATCTGACAGTTCGAGGATGAAATTGTAGTTTTTGTTAATTTGTCACAAAGGTAGCTAATGATAAGACCTTTCTATGCATACTTAATTTACTGCTCCCCTCGCAAAGGTCTAGGGTCATTGGTGTGTGTGTGGGAGGGGGGGGGGGGAAGGGGGATGATAAAAAGTAACCATATTAATTGAGTTTTTTTTCCTCAAATACGTTTTTCAAATACAAACCCAAATTTGGTATGGAGATCACAGATAAGACCTTTCTGCACATATTAATTTGGTTGACCCCTGTCAGGGGTCACAGGAGTTTGTCAAGTGTATGAAAAAAATAATGTCAGTTTTTGATAGAATTGTAGTTTAATCAAAGTTTTTGCAACTTTTCCAACAAAATTTGGCATAAAGGTAGCTGATGATAACACCTTTTTATTTATACTAATTTAGTTGTCCCCTCTCAGATTTCAAGGGTCACAAAGGGTCAACATTGTGAAAAAATGCATACATTTTGATAAAACTGGGATTTTGCTGGTACAAAAGCCAACCCTTATGCTTAGACGCTTGAACATTTCAATGACCTGTTAGAAAGGTCAAGGTCACACTTATTATGTAGCTTGGTCATACACATGAGGCATAAGGGTTTGCCTTTCTTGTTTTGCAATCATCTACTGTTTGTGGCTTCAGATCCAGACTAGTTACAAAGATACCTGAGGATGAAGCGTTTCTATGCATGTAATGTGAATACCCTCAGAAAGGTCAAAGGTCGGTCACAAGTGGTTTATGGTTGTGTGATAGAATTTTTTTATATAAATTTATTTTTTATCAAAGTTTTGGATTCGTCATACATGTAAGAACTTTACCATTTTCTTTTCAGTATAGAGCAGCACGCAAAAGTTCAGTATTGTGGTTTGATTTGTTCACATGCAGCATGGGCACATCCTGATAAAGTGTTCTTGCTGTTGGTATGTAAGGCAATTTAAACACAGATAATTACACGATATAGTCCTGACAAACATTTCTTTTTGTTTTCAGAACCCCCCTCAGCACCAGGAACACCAGTAGTCACAACTATTTTGGATGACTACATTCAAATAAAGTGGCGAGAGTCGTCTTCCACTTCAGATCTCATTGGCTATACTGTCGAAAGGAGAAGAGAAGGCCAGAAGACCTGGAGGGTAGCAAATACTGTTACATGCAAGAAAACCGAGATGAAAATCTTTCAGCTTGAAAAAGGCCACATGTATGAATTCCGTGTAGTGGCTGAAAATAAAGTGGGACTGAGCAAACCTTCAGGGACTCTGCACTTCAGTCAGACAGAAATGCATGGTGAGTACACAGTCATAACACTTCATGATATGTGTTTGTACTAAAAGAAAAACTTGTGGTGTTTGTTTTGACATATACTTATTTTATGAATGACACTTAGTTACAGCTTTGTTTTCCTTGTTACAAAATACCCCCATCCAGGTCTGCCCTGGGGGACTTGGGTTGGTTTAACTACCTTTTAGTTCCCAGGGTCACCCTGGTCAGCCCCACAGGGTGGGTTTTCGCCTCTATTCTGGGGCATGTGTTTCTGTCTAGCATTGGTCCATTTTACTTGTATTTTCCTTTTTTAAACTCTCCCTACTGTCTGCACTGCCTGTAGCTCTTGATATTGGATGTGTGTTGCTAAATGGTTTTAGGTTTATTTAGCGTATTAGACCGGCTGGTGACATATGTTCAATATTCTGTTTAGTTGGTTTTTTTCACAAGCAGTGCAGGCACGTCCTGAGAAAGTCTTGCTGCTGTCGGGACGTTAAGCAATGTACAACCAAGCAACCTACCAACTTTGTTACAAATGAACATCCTTTATTTTTACTGTAACAATAAGAGCATAGGTCCAATTACATTGAAAAATTCAACAATGGTGGGTTAACTTAAAGGATAGGTAGACTGCATTTTTACAAGTTTTTCATTCCACTTTACCTAGAGAATATTTCTGTTAGTATAAGCTTTCCCCTTTCATGAGGGTCTGACACATTTGGCATTGCCAGCATTTAGTGCTGTGTAGCAATAATCTGTGTCCAACCTGCCTTCAACCCACCTGCCTTCAACCCCCCTCTCCCCCCCCCCCCATCTCCCCCCCCCCCCCCCCCTGCTGGTTGGTTATTGCGGCTAAATGCCGAAAAAGGCAGCTACGGTCATCTCACATCTGGTATATTAGGTGGGGACTGTTTGAAGACATACATAACATAAATGAATTACATACAGTATAGTATTGAGCATTCATTACCAGAAGCTTCTTGGTGCTAACTAAAAGGGTGTAATATCAGTGACATTTTGCTCATGTATGATGGCGAGTCCATCTAAGTCCAAGGCTACTTTTGGTCCAGACCTTTCTAAATATACCAATTTCAGTGACACCTCAAAGGTCCGTCACAGCCATGGGGGTGGGGGGGGGGGGGAGGTGGGGGGGGGGGAGTTCAGGAAATAGGTCAGATATAGCCTTATTTTGACAATATCTATGTTTTCAAATGATGTTTACGGCCTCCATCCCAAACTTTTTATAAAGATACCTGATTCCAAGACTTTCGAATGCCTACCAAGGTCCCCTTGGAGACATCTGAGGTACAAACATATCAGGAAATAGGTTTAAAAAATAATATTTGAAAAACATATTTTGACAAACATTTGTTGGTTTTCATGAGCAGTCGTGACCTTTAAATTTACCTTCCTAAAACCAAGGTGATCCTTAACTGTTAGTGTTTAATATTAGTACAGCATGTTGGAGAAATGCCACAAAACTTGGACTTTTTATTTTTCTATTTTTTTAGTGCTGACAACAGCAATTTGTTTAGCTGTTGCCCTTGGGAAACATGAACATAATTTAAACCACTTAGGTAATACTGTGATTTAGCTCCACTTTGAGACACTAACTTACTTATTCTTCACAATTTGCAATTTCTATGCTACATGTCCTATAGTTGAGTATTGCAATGTGTCTGATTTGGTGCATTGTCTGTAATAGTTTCAGCATTGGTGGTTTAAGTCAGTGTTCACTAAGGCCTTAACAGCATCAGTGATGTAGACCGGCAATCACTCAGTCCAGAACTGGGTATATATTGCAGCTTGTAATTGTCATCTTCAAGATCTAATAAGTCTGTAAAACTAAAATCTTACCTTAAAAAAATTGATTTTTTTTTCACATCATTTTTTGATCTCTTGTGACCCTTGACTTTCGCAAGAGGTTATCCAAGTTAGCATGCTTAGGAAGGTCTTACCATCAGGTATCACTGTACAGGTTTGGAATGGAAGTTTGCACTTGAGCCGAAAACTGTTTTGAAAGAATGTAGATACGTAACGCGCATTTTTGCATGAACAGTTCAGTTTATCCCGTCAGTAACATTAAACAAGAAAGTTTGCTGACAGTTTGTATCACTCTGTCACCAGAATCATCAGAAGACTTCACCCAGCCTGCTGCTGAACAGAATGGAACCAGCAAGCTATACCACTTCAGACAGAGACAACCCTTGAAAGAGTACAGTGTTGTGTGTAAGTATATTCAGCTTTTTTACATACTCCTTAATTTTGTCCCTTGAAAAGCAAAAACGTCAGACCACACAATATGTGACACCGTTTGAGTGTATTCAGCTTAACCCTTATTATTCGGAATACACCAGTGTGTGAAATATGTTTGACTAAAATAGTGTGAAAAGCTATTCTGGCACCACACTTGAACTAAAGCCATTGGTCTATATCCTTATCTGTAAGTACTATACTGTAGCTTGCATATGGCAGTGTACAAATTTGAAGCTTTTAGCCGCAGTGTGATATGGGTTGTGTTTCATACAGTGATTTGGATGAAAGTCAAGGGTCACGAGATCAGAAAATAGGACACCCAATAGCCATTTTCTGATACAAAAATTACAACTTACATCCCAAACCTGTTACAAAGATACGTGATAGTAAGACCTTCCTATGCATGCTAACTTGTAATGCTGTCTTGAACAGATCAAAAGTCACAAGAGATCAGTGATTGATGTGAAAAATTTATGTGAAAAATTTAATTTTTGGGTAGAATTGTTGTTTTTGTCAGGATTTTTTTCAAAACTTTTCAACTAAATTTGGCAGAAAGGTAGCTGACCTTTGTGCGCATACTAGTTTTGTTCACTACTGATACTCACAAAAGGTCAAGGGTCATGGGAGGTTGACAACAGTTAAAAATGCGTAAAGTTTTGGTAAACATGGATGTTAATTAACCCTTTCCTTATTTTATGGTAGAACATTTAACAAGTGGTCTGGTGGATAGTCAAGGTCACAAAGGTAATTCATTATGTGGATCAATCGTGCAGGTGAGCCTTGACGGCTTTGCCATTGTTGTTCTTTGAGACAGATTTCTTCCTGTTTTGAAGCTTCATCCTGATGCATCTCTTATAGCTAACTACCCGCCAATTGGCATAGCAATTGCACACAAACACTAACAGACACACACCGCTTCATACCAGTTATACATTCTGTGAGCTGGCGTAGCCACAGCCATTTTGAACAAGAAGTAACAAGATGGGGTGACCCATGCCCACAAAGTCTCTTCAATGTAAACTTCCAACTTTTCTACAATATGTTCACAGACATCATGTCAAAAATATAGAGACTGTCTTTCTAAATCACATCAGAGAGAAAGAGAATTGCATCAGCTTTAAAACATGTAAAACACTGATGTGCAGGGGCTTTGCATCAATTAGGATGCCAGTTTGGTTTTTTATTTTATGCCTCCATCACTGTCTGATCATTCTCCTGAAGTTGAGGATTTTACTTTTTGTCATTTTTGTCTAAAATGAATTTTTCTTCGAAAATGTTGAAAGAGGAACCCATCCAGTGTCTCCTCTAACCTATTTTCAAAATTTAAAGTGCATGTATATAATCAAAGACCTTCCTATGCATACTCATTTAACGCCAAGCAGGCGACTATGGCCATTTTATCTCATTGCGCGTGTTTTACGTGCACTAGTGTATGTGGATGAGAGGGTAGGGTGAGTTAAGTCGCAGAGAGATAGATCAGACAGACAAGGTTAAAGAAGGATCAACTTTGGGCTGAAAATTAAATCTTGTCATTTCTTGGGCTGTGTGAGTCTGAAAGTGTAACCTTATAGAATGCATATATAGTCAGCTTTTTTCATACTCCTTAATTTTGTGCCTTGGAAAAGCAGAAACGTCAGACCACACAATATGTGACACAGTTTGAGTGTATTCAGCTTAACCCTTATTATTCAGAATATTTGTCATATGCTTTAGGTGTTCACCAAAGTGAACCATATTTTTTTCTAGTGTTATATGTCAAAACTCAAGCTTTGTATCTGTGTACTGTTTAGGTCTGATAAAGCAATTCTTATCAGGAAAACATTTCATTACAATACCGAATAATTTCCTTCTTTTATTTGTTTTAGGCAGTGGAGATAAGGATGATGAAGTAGAACATGTCAACTCAAGTGAAGAGGAATACCTTCCTGGGTCTGATGAAGAAGAAGAAGATGATGATGATGATGATGAAGGAACAGAAGACGATCAAGGAAAAGAAGGATTGACAGCTGAAACAGAGGAAATGACTGAATGTAAAAAGAGAACCAAGCAGATACAATTTGTCACTGTAGCTGAAGAGGAACCGAGGGAACCAGCAACTGTTGATTGCGAGCATGCAGCTGAAACGGAGCCAGTTATTCTCCTAGAAGAGGGATTTGAAGTTGCAGACCTAATGGATGGTTTAACTGAGACTGACTTTGGACACCAACATGAAGAGGCACCTGACGCTGTGCAAGAGAAGCTAATGACTGAGCCCAGTCCAGCAGCAGATGAAAGTGACCAGCATTTTAGTACATCTTCAAAAATAAAAGTGTTAGAAACAAACAATAAAGAGAAGCGAGTCTATGATAAGAAGCAGTATTGTGCTTTCTGCCAAGAACCTCAAAGCAAACTTCCACGACACCTTATGTCACAACACTCTAAAGAGGCAGAGGTCGCACAACTCATGGCACTACCAAAAGGCAGAGAAAAGGAAGTCAAGATTGTGCAACTTAGAAATTTAGGCAATCACCTGCACAACAACAAGGTGATTCGTGATGGAGAGGGAGACCTTGTTGTGGTGTACCGGCCTACAAAGCCAACTGCCTTCGGAAATTATTCTCCGTGTCCGGACTGTCTCGGGTGGTATAGCCGGTCAGAACTGTATAGGCACACAAAAGAGTGCAAACTTCCAGTAGGCTGTAAGCCAAGACACAGCAGAATACAAGACAAGTCACGCTTGCTTATTGATGTCCCAGTTCAGATGGGAATCGGACTTCTTAAAGTCTTTGCAAAGATGTCACGTGACGATGTCTACCTAGCAGCAAGAGGTGATCCTCTGATCCTTGTGTACGCCCAAAAACTTTATGGGAAGTACGGACATGAGGAGCACCAACATGACCTCATCAGGCGCAGAGTAAGAGATCTTGGCCGGCTGCTGATAGAATTACGAGTGTCTCAAGGTAGTGAGAAATGTCTCAGTGACTTTCTCAACCCTCAAAGTTTTAAGTGCATTTGTACAGCAACGAAGAAAGTTGCTGGATTTGTGGAAGAGACGAACTCCTTCTCTGCCCCCTCTGCTGCAGACCGCATTGGTTTGGCAGTGAAGGGGTTGGCCAAGACTGTGCAGTCAGAAGCGCTGCAGAGTGGGAGTATGACATCAGCGCAAAATGCACAAGATCTTTTAACATGCCTGGAGAATGACTGGGGTCAGGAGATCGCCGACCATGCGAGACGAACAACAATTACTCGCAAAAGAAACAAAGTACTTGTTCTTCCAGTAACGGCAGACATCCAAAAGCTGGCTAGGTACGTTGAAGAAGAGGGCAGCAAAGCCTATGATGTAATGTGCAACTCTGCTGAAATAGAAACAGCGTATGAGACCTTGCGGGACTGTCTGCTAGTCAGCATAATGACATTTAATCGAAGACGTCAAGGAGAAGTCTCACGGATGAAACTTTCAGAGGTGGGCGTTACAAAGTCTCAACCAAATGCAGATGTGGCAGAAACCTTGTCAGATTTTGAGAAAGAACTAGTGTCGAGCCTGTCCAGAGTTGAAATCCGCGGGAAGCGCGGCCGTACTGTCCCTGTCATCTTGACAAAAACGATGCAGCGCTGGTTGGAGCAGTTGTTGGAAGCAAGAAAGAAGGTTGGAGTACTAGATTCCAACCCATATTTCTTTGCAAGACTTGCCTCTGACACAGGGTACACCAGAGGGTGTGATGTTCTCCGCCACATAGGTGTAAAGGTTGGGGCAGCAGCTCCGAACAGTCTACGCTCCACACTGCTGAGGAAGCATATTGCAACAACATCACAGATTCTGAACCTCAGAGACAACGAACTTGACATTCTTGCCAATTTCCTAGGCCATGACATTGCAGTCCATCGCCGATTCTACAGACTACCACAAGAAACGCTGCAGCTGGCAAAGGTTTCAAAGCTTCTTCTGGCGATGGAGAGTGGAAATGTCGCCGCACTGAAGGGAAAAAATTTGGATGAAATCCAGCTAGGACCAGATGAAGGTTTGTTCATTTGTTTGTGTGTGTGTATATGAATGAAATGAAACCTGTCTAAGAATGCTGGCACCACACACTCCTAATACAGATCCAAGCGATATGAAATATGATTAGTACAAAGAAAGAATTAATATCAGCCATGTAGTATAATAGTTGAGCTTTTATTTTTCTCTTTCTAAACTTTTTGGCACTAGCAGTTAGGGCTTTATCAGGAAGGTTGGAGTGCTCGATTCCACTCACTGAGAGGGCATATATATGAGAAAAAGAAAAGTAAAAGCGCAACTCACGCCTATACTACGTAGCTGATAGGGATTCTTTCTTTATAACCTCAACACACATATGTTAAGCTCCGTCAGTTCACCACAAGTTTCTAGAAGCCTTGGCAAAAACATCACTGTAGAGCTGTGCTGCCAGGGCACATTTTGTGCATGCTACTCTGGAAATTTTGAATAACAAACTACATGTTGTCCATTCTAGGAATGCTGTCACTTTCCAGATTATGCCTGTTAAGCCTAGAAGCACTGAAAGCCATATCATACCATGAAAGAAGCGTTGATCTTTACTGAAGCTTGGCTGATGGTACTCAAGAATGTGATTGTCTCTTCATAAAGCGTGGAGCTATACACTGGTAGTAACTGCATGAAATGCAATCATTAAGTTGCACTGAACCTGCCAGTCCAGCTAACAAATCAAAGTTACATTGAATGTATGATTTCTGTTACCTGACTATAATAGAAGAAAGAGGGTGCTCAAAATGTTCCATGTTTTTGGGAAATGATAACAACAAAAAATAGTAGCTGTCTTTTGTTGTCTGCTCTGCACAGTCATGCGTATATCAGTCCATTTTTAGATAGAGTGGAGCAAAATCACTTTCATGTGCTCTAACCATTAGCTAAGAGATCTACAAAAGAAAACCAGTGGAAGTGTATGATGTACCTGGTTTCATTTTCTCAGATAACCACAGATAATGAAATGTAACAAACTATTGTTTTAATGCAGATGAATGTAAGGAGAGTGCTGCGTCACATCAGACTTTCAGCTGAGACGTTTGTGGTTGATATGGATGTAGTTTTTGAAACCTAGATATGTTTAGTTTGACAAAGTAGCCCTTCAGTTGTCTCTCTAATCTGTCATTAATGGTATCTAAAGGACCAAACGAAAAAGCTAAGAGAAAATTTTGAGCATATATAAAGCTGGTTGAGAAACACGGTAAGGGGTCTTGTTCTGTGAGACTGAGAAAAGGTCTTAATATTTGAGAAAAGATGTGACACTTCAATAATTTTTAAAGATGCCATGATTTTCAGTGTTTACAGCAGACTCGTCACAAACTTATACTATTCCTTGTCTTTCAGAAGTGGAGGATGACAGGGTTATCGAAGAAGAGTTGGATGGAGACAAAGAGCATGTAAGTACTAACAGATTCAGTATTTTGCTACACAAGATTCCCCATATTGCACAAGTGGGTGAACGTTAAAACGATCTAGTCTGGGGAGGAGGAAGAGATCTCCTTGATACCGCTTGCGCCTGTCGTCTGGGGAAAACTTTAACGTTAGCATTTTTTTAAGAGACTATTTAAGCATCAGATTCAAACTTGGCCCAAGGACATTTTGTGGCAACACCTTTGTAAACATGTCAATTTCAGTGACCTCTCTCAAAGGTCAAGGTCATGGGAGTACAGAAAGGGGTCAAAAATAGCTGTATTTTGACTCAAATTGCTTCTCCTAAAATACTGAGGTCATTTACACTTGCTCGTCAACCCGGGTTTAACCTGAGTACAACATAGGTTGGAGCATTTACACTTGACCCAACACGGGTCTGACACAGGGTGGAACTGGGGTTGGATCTAAACCGCATTCCATTCAGCATCATCATTGCATGTTGCCCAAAAATCGGGGATGCAACGTCAATGGCAGGAATTCCATTACTTTTGACACAACAGATTGCGACATTGATTGTGCACATCCACAGTGAACATGAGATGTTTCAGCAGCTTCTCATCCATGTCTAGGCTGAAGGTGCTCATTATGAGTTTCAGTGCTGCACGATTTGCCCCCAGCAATCTTGAGACCGTGGCAGAGGGAAATAAAACTTCTGATAATAAAATAAGTGTTTGCTGAAAAGTGACAGTGTAATAGCACTGTTAATCAGCATTGTTATAAAGGTCATGATCTGTAAAGAAAACTTTCTCTGTTTTTGCAAACTTTTGCTGTACAAGTAGCTTGAATCTCTTGTTCAAGATCACCTCTTATATGTCGCAAGAAATGATACATGAAAATTTTTTTAAATAAAATTAACACTGGTCACAATCCAACTACAAGAGCCAAAGAAAACCATAAGCCACGTACGTGTTGTCTCATTGGGGCGCAATGATGCATTACTAAGATCCTTTGTCATGTCATGAGAGCGTGTTAACCCTGGTTTCAAATGTAAGTGAGAACGCATCAACCCCAGTTCAACCTGGGTTCAACTCTACTCGGGTCCAACCTGGATTGCATGTGTAAACAGCCTCGCTATTTTCAACTTCACCCAAACTTGGTACAGGGATACCTGATGGTAAGACCTTTCTAATTCGGGAGGTAGCTAATGATAACACCTTTATATGCATACTAAGTTAGTGAGCCCCTCGCAAGGTCAGGGGTCTTGGCAGTCCAGGAATAGGTCAGAAATAACCTTATTTTGACAAAAAACGTTTTTTTTCTCAAATAGTATTTTTTAACTTGAGACCCACATTTGGTATAGAGATACCTGATGGTAAAGCCTTTCTATCCATACTAATTTCAATGACGCCTTCCTCAGTCAAGATCAAAAGACACAAGTCAGCAAGTGTGTGAAAAATGCCTTTTTTTTTTCCTTTTTTCTTTTTTTTTTTTGTTCCTTTTTTTTTCTTCCTTTTATTTTCTTTTTTTTCTGTTTTTTTTTTTTTTTTTTTTTTTTTTTTTTTTTTTTTTTTTTTTTTTTTGTTGGGGGGGGGGGGGGGGATAAATAGAGGTTTTTGCAAATGTTTCAAATTTCACATATTGGTAGCTGATAATACCACCTTCCAAGGTATAACAATTTAGTCAACAACTCAGAAAGGTCAAGTTGCAGAGGGTTGACGAATTGTAAAGAATGCATAGTTAAAAAAAAAACACTCTGATTTGGTGGGTCAAAATCCAGTTATTTACTTATTTTGAGACACTTGAACACTTGCTGAATTCAGTGACCTTTTGGAAAGGTCATGGTCACAAATGTCACACTTATTCTGTGGTTTGGTCACACATGTGAGCCATAAGGGCTAATATATTTGTTGTAATGTATTTTTTTACTCTTTGTACATCATTATTGTAAGACATTAGAAATTTCTATAAAGGAGATACTAGACTTTCTGCTAGGATTTAAAGTGTCTGTCCTCGGGATGGACAGCATGACAAAAATCTGATCCAGGCACTCATTAGTCCATCATGTAATTTAAACATGCGTGGCTGGGATAAATCTTGATGATGGATGGCCTTCCATTTTTTCCCATCCTATTCAAAATTAAACCATCAAATATGGAGAACTTTTCATTAACAGAAAGTCTGTGATAATGTGAACAATTAACCCTTTATTGCCTGGAGCAGGTCTATTTAACAGGCAAGATTTTTATTATACTGTCCGCCCCAATGATAGCCAGTTTAAAAATCTTAGCAGAAAGCCTGTGCCAATTTGGATGGTCCAGCTGAGTAGTAATGGGATCCACAAGTTCAGAAAATGCCTGGCTTGTGATAGAATTTCAAATTTTTCAATCACATAAGATAGAGCTTAATTGTGACCCTCTCTCACAAAATCAGTTTTAACTCGCATTTTGGATGTTTTGACATATATACATTTATGAAAACTACAGAGTTTGCTGACTACTGTGATATATGACTGTATGCTGTAGTAGAAAATTTGTAGAAGTTGTTAGTGTTTAAAGTTGTTAAAGCCTCCGGTGGCCATTTTGAGAAAACAGCCTGTGAAGTTTCTGTGTGCAGCATAATTAAGGCCAAGGGCAGACTTTTAAAATCATTTTTAACCTATTTAATGGCATTTTTCATGATAAAGATTTTAACCATACGATACTTTGGTGTATGTAGAATACATTTCTGCAAGAAAGTTAAAATGACCCAAATTGACCTCCACCACATATTGCATATAGTGCTGATTGGCTCGCTGTGAGTTAAGACTGGTTTCGTGAGAGAGCGTCACAATTCTGAATTGCCATTTGCCACAAAGTAGTAGAAGATGGGACCTTCTACTGCATACTAATTTAGTTACAATTAGTACAGTTCAAGTGAATAAATTTGTGAAAATGCATGTTCAGAAAAGATAGTTACTATAAAAATAATAATAATACATAGTTCTTATAAACTGGTGCAGATAAAGCACTGAACTATAAAGTGCTGGCCTCACTCTGCTGTAGCCAACTATGTAACAAATGATCTTTCAGTGACCCTTTGGAAAGCTCAAGGTCCGAGATTAGAGTAGTAATACAGATTATGCATGTATGAGAGCCATAATGATTTTGCCATGCTTGTTCATTTTGTTTTCTTCTGGGGCTTAAGTTTCTGTCTATATTTTTGTCCATTCACCTTTATTTTCCCTTGTTTTAATTCTCTCTTCCCTGTAGATGTTTTGTTGTTATAATGATTTTCTACACATTTGTAAAGTAGGGTGAAATAAGTCAGGTTCCAGTAAGATGGTGCAGTGTGCCCAGTATCTCATCAGTTTATTTTGCATGGTATTGTTAAACTGGTTGGCAATGTACCTTCATATTTTTGCATAATCAACACATGCATGTCTTTAGAAAATCTTGTTATTGTGAGATGTAAAGTAATTTACAACCAAACCACAGCCCATTTAATGTTTGTATGTGTGATAAAAAAAGTATATACTGTGATGTCATCATTGTCCTACCGCCTCTGCTCAAGTTTTCCCAACATGCTGTCTGTTGGTCGGTATTTATGACTTTTTCAGGCTCTTCTTCCAATTATTATTTATAGAGATTTTAGTTCTTTATAAAACACTTCTAATAATGCCTATTTTTGTAGGACATACCCACAGATGAGTTGCTGCCTCAGGTGCCACAAGTACCTCAGCAAGCACTGCAAGTACCTCCCCAGGACCAAGCACAGATGCCTGCTGTGCCTATAGGAAAATCACCTGGTATGTTTGTCTGAAAATCTTTATGCACAGCAAGTCTGGTTTAGTAATCATAAAACTTGTAATAATAAAAGTGTGCACTGTAACGTTCCATTTTTAAAAGTCATACTGACCTGTGCTGATAGTGACAGTTCATGCAAATTTAGTGAAGTAACTGATTTGCATCAAGTTTGAGGAGGATTTTAAAATGTATAACATTTTCAAAATATCCCAGTAGATAGACCTTTTTCTTAGCTTATTTGTTTTAATTTATTTTAAATTTGGAGACACGAGTCTCATATAGAGGTGATGTAGGAATCTTGAATACAGACAAAACGACATTGTTATACACATTAGTCAAAGTGTATCTCTGAGAAAATGACAAAAGGCCATCTCACAGCAGTGTTGTGGACTGGTGACTACCATTTTCAGAATGGACGTGTTACAGCACAAGTGATATGTGAAATAATCACATGAAGTGTTCACCTGTGAAAATAAACTAAACAAGGGTATCTGACAATAGGATATTTGCATTTTGTGCAGATGCTGTGAGACGGACTTGGAGCAAGGCAGAGATCACAGCTGTGGAGAAGCATTTCCTAAAAAACATCACCTTGAGCAGCTTACCTGGAAAGGCTGAGATTGAAACTTGCAAAAGATGCGAACCTTCACTGCACAGACGTCATTGGAAAAATATCAAGGACTACATACGCAACAGATTTGCAAAAAAAACAAAGGTGTAATGTTCTTTTTGCATGTGCTAAGATAGCATTTGTGTTGAAATTTGGCCTAGTTACTATGGATGCAGGCATTAAAAGCACTCTCTTTCATACATCATGAATGAGTTTGTAAAAAAGTGTATCACATTGCACACTATCCGATGAAATGGCCTGGTCTTGTTATCTGATGCCCCCACCCGGGTCTGCCCTGGGGGACTTGGGTGGGGTTAGGTACTTTTTAGTTCCCAGGGTCACCCTGGTCAGCCCCACAGGGTGAGTTTTTCTCTCTATTCTGGGGCATGTGTTTCTGTCTACCCGAGGTCCATTCACCTGTATTTGCCTTTTTAAAACTCTCCCTACTGTCTGCACTGCCTGTAGCTCTTGATATTGGATGCGTGTTGCTAAATGGTCTTAGCTTTATTTAGGCCCCATGTGTTAGGTTTATTTAATGTATTTGACCGGCTGGCGACATACATTCAATGTTCTGTTTAGTTGTTTTTTTTTCACAAGCAGTGCAGGCACGTCCAGAGAAAGCCTTGTTGCTGTCGGGACGTTAAGCAATGTACAATCAATCAATCAATCAATTGTTATCTGACAATAGCAAAAGTGAGTTTATTGATTTATATATTGAGTCAGTTGTTCATACATCAGTCATTGTCTATTGTGGTAAACTCTAATGTTGGCATTTTCTCATAGACCACTGAAGCAGCAATATTCAAAGCTGGCCCAAGCATATTTTCTATATTTCCTATTTTGATGACCTCATGGTCATATCAATAGTTTGTCAAAATGTTTTCTCAAATACTATTTCTAGTCTCAGACTATGATTTGGTAAAGAGATACCTTGTGGTAAGACCGTTGTTTATGGTAAAATCTTTAACTTTGGCATTTTTGGGGAGACTATTCAAGCCACAGTCTTCAAACGTGTCCCAATGATACTTTGTGGAAAGACTTTTCTAAACATACACAACGATCGAGATCACAGGGATCAGGAAATATATCACAAATAGTAATATTTTGACATAATTAATTTTTTTCTTAAATACTATTCACAACTTCAAACTCAAACTTTGTGCAAAGATACCTGATGGTAAGACCTTTCTATGCATGCTAATTTGGTTAAGATGGCCTTAGTCGCTTGCTTGGCGTTAAACCCCAATAACTAACTAATTTGGTTGATCCCTTGGTTAGGTCAAGGGTCAGAAGCGCTGAGGAGATAGGTAAAAAAAAAATAGCTCAGGAAATAGGTCCAAAATAGCCAAATTTTGATTGATTGTACATTGATTGTACATTGCTTAACGTCCCGACAGCAACAAGGCTTTCTCAGGACGTGCCTGCACTGCTTGTGAAAAAAAACCAAAACAGAACATTGAATGTATGTCGCCAGCCGGTCAAATACGTTAAATAAACCTAACACATGGGGCCTAAATAAAGCTAAGACCATTCAGCGACACACATCCAATATCAAGAGCTACAGGCAGTGCAGACAGTAGGGAGAGTTTTAAAAAGGCAAATACAGGTGAATGGACAAAGGGTAGACAGAAACACATGCCCCAGAATAGAGAGAAAAACCCACCCTGTGGGGCTGACCAGGGTGACCCTGGGAACTAAAAAATACCTAACCCCACCCAAGTCCCCCAGGGCAGACCCGGGTGGGGTTGCCAAATTTTGACAAAATATTTTTTTTCTCAAATACTATTCACGACATCAAACCCACACTTGGTACAGAGATACCTGATGGTAAGACCTGTTTATGCATACTAATTTAGATGACCCCTCGGAAAGGTCAATGGTCACAAGAGGTCGACAAATGTGTATAACACGCCAAATTTTATTTATTATTATTATTTTTTTTTAATAGAATTGAAGTTATTATTAACATGTCTGCAAACTTTTAAATCAAATTTGGCACAAAGGTAGCTGACAATAAGACCTTCCTATGTATACTAAGTAAGTCAACTCATCGCAAAGGTCAAGGGTTACAGATGTGTGAAACTGGTTAAATTTTGAGAACACATGGATTTTGTTGGTGCAGAAGCCATCTTTTTACTTATTGTCACACATGTGTGGATCGGTCGTACATGTGAGCCATAAGGGCTTTGCCTTCTTGTTAAATCATAGTGAAAAGCCTGGTACTTTAGGTAAAACAGCCATAAGTAATAATAAATGCATTTGATTCTCACTTTAAATAGTGAGCCCACTACCTAAGCTTCTGTTTTCTTCTGGGGCATATGTGTCTGCCTACCTTTGGTCCATTCACCTGCAATTTTTTTTTAAAAGTTCTCCCCACTGTCTGCACTGCCTGTAGTCCTTGATATTTTATTTGTTACTTTGTTCATATGTCCGTATATCTCCTTCCTC
>BTPG01000001.1:270863359-271017844 GCA_036245525.1 Semisulcospira habei
AATTGGAAGAAGAGCCTGAAAAAGTCATAAATACCGAACAACAGACAGCATGTTGGGAAAACTTGAGCAGAGGCGGTAGGACAATGATGACATCACAGTATATACTTTTTTATCACACATACAAACATTAAATGGGCTGTGGTTTGGTTGTAAATTACTTTACATCTCACAATAACAAGATTTTCTAAAGACATGCATGTGTTGATTATGCAAAAATATGAAGGTACATTGCCAACCAGTTTAACAATACCATGCAAAATAAACTGATGAGATACTGGGCACACTGCACCATCTTACTGGAACCTGACTTATTTCACCCTACTTTACAAATGTGTAGAAAATCATTATAACAACAAAACATCTACAGGGAAGAGAGAATTAAAACAAGGGAAAATAAAGGTGAATGGACAAAAATATAGACAGAAACTTAAGCCCCAGAAGAAAACAAAATGAACAAGCATGGCAAAATCATTATGGCTCTCATACATGCATAATCTGTATTACTACTCTAATCTCGGACCTTGAGCTTTCCAAAGGGTCACTGAAAGATCATTTGTTACATAGTTGGCTACAGCAGAGTGAGGCCAGCACTTTATAGTTCAGTGCTTTATCTGCACCAGTTTATAAGAACTATGTATTATTATTATTTTTATAGTAACTATCTTTTCTGAACATGCATTTTCACAAATTTATTCACTTGAACTGTACTAATTGTAACTAAATTAGTATGCAGTAGAAGGTCCCATCTTCTACTACTTTGTGGCAAATGGCAATTCAGAATTGTGACGCTCTCTCACGAAACCAGTCTTAACTCACAGCGAGCCAATCAGCACTATATGCAATATGTGGTGGAGGTCAATTTGGGTCATTTTAACTTTCTTGCAGTTAGTTAGTTAGTTAGTTATTTGGTTTAACGCCGAGCAGCGACTAAGGCCATCTCACGGCGGTCCTTTCTTGCAGAAATGTATTCTACATACACCAAAGTATCGTATGGTTAAAATCTTTATCATGAAAAATGCCATTAAATAGGTTAAAAATGATTTTAAAAGTCTGCCCTTGGCCTTAATTATGCTGCACACAGAAACTTCACAGGCTGTTTTCTCAAAATGGCCACCGGAGGCTTTAACAACTTTAAACACTAACAACTTCTACAAATTTTCTACTACAGCATACAGTCATATATCACAGTAGTCAGCAAACTCTGTAGTTTTCATAAATGTATATATGTCAAAACATCCAAAATGCGAGTTAAAACTGATTTTGTGAGAGAGGGTCACAATTAAGCTCTATCTTATGTGATTGAAAAATTTGAAATTCTATCACAAGCCAGGCATTTTCTGAACTTGTGGATCCCATTACTACTCAGCTGGACCATCCAAATTGGCACAGGCTTTCTGCTAAGATTTTTAAACTGGCTATCATTGGGGCGGACAGTATAATAAAAATCTTGCCTGTTAAATAGACCTGCTCCAGGCAATAAAGGGTTAATTGTTCACATTATCACAGACTTTCTGTTAATGAAAAGTTCTCCATATTTGATGGTTTAATTTTGAATAGGATGGGAAAAAATGGAAGGCCATCCATCATCAAGATTTATCCCAGCCACGCATGTTTAAATTACATGATGGACTAATGAGTGCCTGGATCAGATTTTTGTCATGCTGTCCATCCCGAGGACAGACACTTTAAATCCTAGCAGAAAGTCTAGTATCTCCTTTATAGAAATTTCTAATGTCTTACAATAATGATGTACAAAGAGTAAAAAAATACATTACAACAAATATATTAGCCCTTATGGCTCACATGTGTGACCAAACCACAGAATAAGTGTGACATTTGTGACCATGACCTTTCCAAAAGGTCACTGAATTCAGCAAGTGTTCAAGTGTCTCAAAATAAGTAAATAACTGGATTTTGACCCACCAAATCAGAGGTTTTTTTTTTTAAACTATGCATTCTTTACAATTCGTCAACCCTCTGCAACTTGACCTTTCTGAGTTGTTGACTAAATTGTTATACCTTGGAAGGTGGTATTATCAGCTACCAATATGTGAAATTTGAAACATTTGCAAAAACCTCTATTTATCCCCCCCCCCCCCAAAAAAAAAAAAAAAACAAAAAAAAAAAAAAAAAAAAAAAAAAAAAAAAAAAAAAAAAAAAAAAAACACAGAAAAAAAAGAAAATAAAAGGAAGAAAAAAAAAGGAACAAAAAAAAAAAAAAGAAAAAAGGAAAAAAAAAAGGCATTTTTCACACACTTGCTGACTTGTGTCTTTTGATCTTGACTGAGGAAGGCGTCATTGAAATTAGTATGGATAGAAAGGCTTTACCATCAGGTATCTCTATACCAAATGTGGGTCTCAAGTTAAAAAATACTATTTGAGAAAAAAACGTTTTTTGTCAAAATAAGGTTATTTCTGACCTATTCCTGGACTGCCAAGACCCCTGACCTTGCGAGGGGCTCACTAACTTAGTATGCATATAAAGGTGTTATCATTAGCTACCTCCCGAATTAGAAAGGTCTTACCATCAGGTATCCCTGTACCAAGTTTGGGTGAAGTTGAAAATAGCGAGGCTGTTTACACATGCAATCCAGGTTGGACCCGAGTAGAGTTGAACCCAGGTTGAACTGGGGTTGATGCGTTCTCACTTACATTTGAAACCAGGGTTAACACGCTCTCATGACATGACAAAGGATCTTAGTAATGCATCATTGCGCCCCAATGAGACAACACGTATGTGGCTTATGGTTTTCTTTGGCTCTTGTAGTTGGATTGTGACCAGTGTTAATTTTATTTTAAAAAATTTTCATGTATCATTTCTTGCGACATATAAGAGGTGATCTTGAACAAGAGATTCAAGCTACTTGTACAGCAAAAGTTTGCAAAAACAGAGAAAGTTTTCTTTACAGATCATGACCTTTATAACAATGCTGATTAACAGTGCTATTACACTGTCACTTTTCAGCAAACACTTATTTTATTATCAGAAGTTTTATTTCCCTCTGCCACGGTCTCAAGATTGCTGGGGGCAAATCGTGCAGCACTGAAACTCATAATGAGCACCTTCAGCCTAGACATGGATGAGAAGCTGCTGAAACATCTCATGTTCACTGTGGATGTGCACAATCAATGTCGCAATCTGTTGTGTCAAAAGTAATGGAATTCCTGCCATTGACGTCGCATCCCCGATTTTTGGGCAACATGCAATGATGATGCTGAATGGAATGCGGTTTAGATCCAACCCCAGTTCCACCCTGCGTCAGACCCGTATTGGGTCAAGTGTAAATGCTCCAACCTATGTTGTACTCAGGTTAAACCCGGGTTGACGAGCAAGTGTAAATGACCTCAGTATTTTAGGAGAAGCAATTTGAGTCAAAATACAGCTATTTTTGACCCCCTTTCTGTACTCCCATGACCTTGACCTTTGAGAGAGGTCACTGAAATTGACATGTTTACAAAGGTGTTGCCACAAAATGTCCTTGGGCCAAGTTTGAATCTGATGCTTAAATAGTCTCTAAAAAAATGCTAACATTAAAGTTTTCCCCAGATGACAGGCGCAAGCGGTATCAAGGAGATCTCTTCCTCCTCCCCAGACTAGATCGTTTTAACGTTCACCCACTTGTGCAATATGGGGAATCTTGTGTAGCAAAATACTGAATCTGTTAGTACTTACAGGCTCATTGTCTCCATCCAACTCTTCTTCGATAACCCTGTCATCCTCCACTTCTGAAAGACAAGGAATAGTATAAGTTTGTGACGAGTCTGCTGTAAACACTGAATATCATGGCATCTTTAAAAATTATTGAAGTGTCACATCTTTTCTCAAATATTAAGACCTTTTCTCAGTCTCACAGAACAAGACCCCTTACTGTGTTTCTCAACCAGCTTTATATATGCTCAAAATTTTCTCTTAGCTTTTTCGTTGGCGAGACAATTTGGTCCTTTAGATACCATTAATGACAGATTAGAGAGACAAATGAAGGGCTACTTTGTCAAACTAAACATATCTAGGTTTCAAAAACTACATCCATATCAACCACAAACGTCTCAGCTGAAAGTCTGATGTGACGCAGCAATCTCCTTACATTCATCTGCATTAAAACAATAGTTTGTTACATTTCATTATCTGTGGTTATCTGAGAAAATGAAACCAGGTACATCATACACTTCCACTGGTTTCCTTTTGTTTCAAAGCATTGTATATCTCTTAGCTAATGGTTAGAGCACATGAAAGTGATTTTGCTCCACTCTATCTAAAAATGGACTGATATACGCATGACTGTGCAGAGCAGACAACAAAAGACAGCCACTATTTTTTTGTTGTTATCATTTCCCAAAAACATGGAACATCTTGAGCACCCTCTTTCTTCTATTATAGTCAGGTTAACAGAAATCATACATTCAATGTAACTTTGATTTGTTAGCTGGACTGGCAGGTGTAGTGCAACTTAATGATTGCATTTCATGCAGTTACTACCAGTGTATAGCTCCACGCTTTATGAAGAGACAATCACATTCTTAAGTACCATCAGCCTGGCCAAGCTTCAGTAAAGATCAACGCTTCTTTCATGGTATGATATGGCTTTCAGTGCTTCTAGGCTTAACAGGCATAATCTGGAAAGTGACCTGAAAACTTTTATAAAGGTCTTACAGCTTAGTATACATTGCAAAATCCTGTTTGAAAGGAGGGCCAGGGGATTCCATACTCCACAAAGGGGACTTTGATATACGAGAAGGGCTGAAGGTGGGGGTTCAGAAACTTCTGGAACCCCCCGCCCTTTCCCCTGATGCGCCCGTGCGACAATGAGTTTTCGTACGTTTGCTATCTACTTAATTTGACAACTGGGTGTACAGCAGCTAAACCACGATCTTGAATGTGAACAATATTCCCACAACAAATTCATGGATGGTTAGAGGATGGACACATGACTGGATGGACCTAATGGACGGATGATAAACAGCTTATCAATTACTCATGCTATCACACATGAGCAAAATGAGGAAGTGTGTGCAAATACTTGTACATGTAAAATCAGTAATCCTCACCAAATCTTTTTTTTTTGCAGTAATTTGGGTTCCAGTCTGTAGAAACTCCCCAGTCCCATTGGCATTGACAGCTGCTATTCGGAACATATGCTGTTTGTTCTCAACAAGCCCTTTGACAACAGTTCTTTTCTCCTGAAATCAAAATTTAAAAAAACGCTCTTCAGACTAGCTTTAAAGATGCATGGAGATTGTCTGTGCTACATGCAATGCAATATCACATAAATACATCATTTGTAAATCCTGAGGCAAGGCATATAAAGAACATTTATGCTGATTACCATGTCTGAAAACTTTGTGCAATGATATGTATCTGTTTATCGGTTGTGAAAATAGACACAAAAAACATCTACCCATGACACAAATAAATACCCAGGCATGAATCTATAATGCAATGTACAATTGAAACTGCTATTATTTATGAGCTGTGTGACCTCAAATTAGACCTCAAATCTAATAAATTTGACAACTGGGCCTACAGCAGCTAAACCACAATCTTGAATGTGCACAATGTCTGCCCGAGCCTTTGGCAACATTGTGCTAAGATAATATGGGTCAAGCAGATTACAGAACAATTGTTCTCCGAGTATGTTCCTTGTTGCAGCCTCGAATGTGAGGCTCACCAAGCATTCCCCATCCATCAATTAACATAAAAGTGAACATGTTTTTTCTATAATCTATGAGAGCCCTGTTGCAGTTCCAACTTCTGCTTACTATTTTTGGAGTGAAATGTGATCCAAATTCAACATGTTCATTTCTGATGCCTCTAAAATTGCAAACGTGCTTCCAATGCCAGAAAATCTGATAATTATCTCTTGATAAATCCAGACCAAGAAGGTGACTGCCAAGCATGTAATATGCAAAGAAGTACCCAACGGAGAAAGAAACACGCTTAGAAAAGACGGGTACAACACAATTTATTAATATTTCGGGTAAATACCCTTTGTCAAAATAGACAAACAAACAAACAGAGAGATTAGCCGCTACTTATCTTCATTGGCAGAAGGAATGTGGCAACTGAAGGAGGTGACGTAAAATAAAAGAAAAGGAAGAACAAAAGTGCGGGAAAAGTAAAAATGACGTCAAAGAGAAATCGTAAGAGAGACTGAGACTCGGAAAGAACCTGAACACGAGAGACAAGAGTGTGTGCAAGCACGTGCAGGAGCGAGCGAAAGAAAAGGCGTGTAGATGAGGCCAGAGAAAGAGAGAGAGAGAGAGAGAGAGAGAGAGAGAGAGAGAGAGAGAGAGGAGAGAGAGAGAGAGAGAGAGAGAGAGAGAGAGAGAGAGAGAGCGAGACGGAGAGAGAGAGAAAGAGAGAGAGAGAGAACGAACGGGGAGTACCCTTGGGCACGAAGTAGGCTGAGTGTCTAATACACAAAGCCTGCTAAACACCAACCCGAAGGCAAACTTTATATCACCTTCAAGTTGAGGACTACCTCGGGGAAAAACGGGAGGACCCCGGGAAAAAAAAACCCAGCATTTAGCACGGTACACAACAAGTAATAAGACATGAAAACAAAGCAAAGAATCAAATTCAGTAAGAGAATATTGGTATAAGTGGAGAGTAAGTAGTTGTGAAACTGTCTTCAAGGGTAACTCAAAAAATAAGGGGGGGGGGGGAGAGAGAGAGAGAGAGAGAGAGAGAGAGAGAGAGAGAGAGAGAGAGTGAGAGAGAGAGAGAGAGAGAGAGAGAGAGAGAGAGGAGAGAGAGAGAGAGAGAGATGGGGGCACACACTCTTGTCTCTCGTGTTCAGGTTCTTTCCGAGTCTCTCTCTTACGATTTTTCTTTGACGTCATTTTTACTTTTTCCGCACTTTTGTTCTTCCTTTTCTTTTATTTTACGTCACCTCCTTCAGTTGCCACATTCCTTCTGCCAATGAAGATAAGTAGCGGCTAATCTCTCTGTTTGTTTGTTTGTCTATTTTGACAAAGGGTATTTACCCGAAATATTAATAAATTGTGTTGTACCCGTCTTTTCTAAGCGTGTTTCTTTCTCCGTTGGGTACTTCTTATCTCTTGATAGCTATTTAAAAATTCACAAGAAAACCATCATCTAACCTACCATCAAATCACTGTCCACACTTGCACAAAACCAATGTGCTTTCACAAGATGCTGTCATTACTTTGTTAGTGACAATAAGCATATTACTTGATTACTAGTATTTGAAGATAAAAAATTGTCCCCTGTGACCTCGACCTTTAAGGAGGTCACTCAAATTTGTATGTTTAGAAAGGTCTTGCCACAAAGTATTCTTGGGCAAAGCTTGAAGGCTGTAGCTTGAATAGTCTCCAAGAAAATGCCAACGTTAGAGTTTACCATGGACGATGGCATACGGACCACGGACTGACGACCATTGGCCCAAAACATACTCACTTGTGCTTCACATGTGAGCCAATAAAATGTGTCTAAAATGTGTATAACAAAATGTGAAACGACATGGCAGACCATTTTTCAAAGCCACTGTGACTGGCTTTATCGCCATAATTATACAGTTTAAGCGTGTGTTGATAGAATGTTTTCATCAGCAGTATTTCCATAAAATAGGAAAACCAAAGGTTGTATTGTAACAACTGTGTGAACAGAGCCTGAGCATAAATTTTGCTACATATTACTTGTGATTCACATCAAAACAGTATCGACTACCAGCAACTAACCAAGCTGCAACATTTTGTGGCTCACAAAGTCTAGCCTCGGTTCAAAGTCACATAATCTAACCAGCATTCTTGCGCTGATCGCAAACTCACAACCCACCTATTGCTGTGATTATTCACCATATGCTGAAAGCCATGCCCCCCCCCCCCCCCCCCCCACCTCACAGCAAATTCACGGCAGAATTGCCTTTGAATCTCTCCATAGGGTGATTACATTTTGTCATGTCTTTATCACTCCGAAATCGTGCCACACATACAGAGACATTTTTTTTCTGTCGCTGTTGCCACCGCTTTTGTGTTGCTGTCATGTCGCTATATGAAAACATACCTTAAGTCTGCATCCCTTGCAATGATATTGATAGTACATAATGATGTAAGTCTTTGGTGATAGCCCATGAAACTCTACATTATGCGTGTATCTAGTATGCCCCCCAACATCGGTTTGTGCATCATGTGTCTTGTGCAGTTATTAGTTAATTCTAAATGCCTAACTTAAATATGTGGCAATTTCTAGCTGTAATTAATTTACCTTTCACAAGGTACCCATGTGGAAAGTAGCTGAAACCCATGGCAAACTGAATATGTGATACTGAATCAACAACTACCTGAGAGATAGGACTTGCCCGTAAGAACTGGGACATATTATGCATATGGACCATGGCCCACAGGAATTCTAGATATATGTGGAACGATATGCAGCTGTTTGTTAACTGTTAGCTTCAGGAATCACTGAACGTTCTGGCAAGGGCAGTGTACTATTCACTCTAGTGGAAATACAAAGAGGCTAAATAAGACTGTAACTATTATAATTTTAACAAAAAAAAAAATACCTTGCAATTCTGTATCACAGGAATCCACCCTGGTCTGCCGATTTCAACTCCTGTCTCTTAACAAGGTATCCTGTGACAGTCGAACCACCATCAAATTTTGGTGCACTCCAGCGTAAGATACAGCAATTGTCAATGCTTTTGACTGTTATCCTCTGTGGTCTCCCAGGGATTTTTGAAATGCCTAAAAAAAAAAAAAAATAGTCAGAAGCAACAAACTAAAAATTTACAGCCAGTCTGACTACCCAAGATTCAAAATCTAGTAACTAGATACAAAATTCAGTCACCTGTACTGGTAAATAAATATCAAGACATCAAGCGTATCAGCCATCACTTCAAACCAAGCATTTCTGAGCAAGGAACTCTAAATTACATGCAGGTATTTTATGTTATAAAAGCAAGACTTTCTACACTGTAGGCATATTGACTGTCAGCCTTGTGAAATAAAGTGGGGGTTATTCCAATAGGTTAAGCTGCAAAACTAAAAATATCTATGTGCTATGAACTAAATGACAACATTTTAACCACCCCATATTAATATTAGTATTGAAAAAAAAGTTATTGGGTTTATTTTATTACTTTAATAGAGTGCTGTTTCATTTATCTGTGGAGGTAAGAACCAGCAAATTCAGTTTGTAGTGCTTAAGTTACAACCTGATACTAAGTGCATTTTTAAGAGTTTCAGTAAATTGTCAAATTCAGGTATTCATTACAGCTACATAATTTGATATGGTAGATCTAAACATGATTTAAAACCACTATTGTGTCAATCTTTCCTTTTACACCACCTCTGCGGCCATGTCAGTTTTATCACGTTCAGTTTTGTAGAATTAAAACTTGCATATTTCATGTTTCCCCGGCGGTCAAAGTGATACACTGCGTGTGTTGCCTCCTCCCCTTCCCCGCCCGCATCTATTGAAGTATTATCATTATTTTTTGTGAGAAAGAACAAATCAGTGATTTCAAAGAATTACTGACACAGCGTAAGTGTCTGACTGCCGCCGGTCAGCCGGTAGTACGTCACACAACTAAGTTTAGGCTACATTACAGGGGTCCGAGACACCTAACGGTAATTACATCCCAATTTCGTTATAAGCGGCCGTGCAATTTACATCCTGTGTAGCACGGACCAATAAACAAGCATTGTTATAGTCTGTCCGTAAGCCTGTTATTGTTGCCGTACTGTCCGCCGACCTCGTTACTGACACTGAAAAAGCGAGGCCGGTTTGCTGTTGGTAGTAAAACAGGTTGCAGTACAGACAATCAACAATGAAATTATTATTATCAGACATGATTTAGCTGTGCCACACACACCAATGGCGGCGTACTATTAACAATTAAGATGGAAAATAACCTGGTATCCAACGACTGAGCCCAGGAGAAATAAGTAACCCTGCCAGAGATTTTGATTCAGTTCAGTATACACCTTAACCCTTTGTATACAACTGGACGCATTATTGTGTCTGAAGTCTGTGTACATTCGACTACGATCAAAAGCCAAAACTGTCTGCGAGAAATAAAAGATGGATACAAATTAGTCTCAGCGGCATAGATTCGTAAGAGCCCGGCCTTTGACTGCTCAATAAGGCTCGTGACTGAAAAGTCTCTCTTGCAGCTGGGTTGGGTCGCTTTTTTTTCCTCGGCAGTGAAGGGCCGGGCCAATGTGGACATGCACATCAAACAGTTTAATGCCGGAAAATAAATCCTTCATAAAAGAACAGTGTTATCTACATATTTGCAGTGAGACTGTTCAAATCTCAGAGTAGATTCTCACCATGAACAGCACTGCCCTGTTACAATTTAGCCATAGTAAAGCCCTGCAAATTTATAGCCCCGACACAGTAGATTGAATTAAACATTTCATTATAGATGTCTGTATGTATGCCCAGTAGGTATTGCATCGAAAAACCACGTAGGTGTTACGTCAAAGCGAGGTGGTTACATCAGTGACCTCTATCAGAAGGGACTACATGTCGTACCCTGTCTTTGCCGGAACGGCTTCACCTGGCCGTAGCAACAAACTGCAAAAGCTTTAGGGAATGAAAACCAAACATAGAGGATCACCGTGAATCACTGAAAATCATGTTTTTCACCTCCAAAGTTATAAATCGGAAAACGGATGTTTCAAGCGAATACAAATCCTCATGACAACGTTGAATCCAAATAGTGATTATAATCAAGAAAAACGATTTTTATGAAAGTCTAAAATTCGTTAATAATTGTCGAAATCTATATCAGTCAATCATCATATGTAGATCCCCCACATGTTGTCCATGTAACGTCCGTCAAAGGCGCTGAGCTTGCTTGGAGCGGCCTACGCGCTTGTGAGACCTTAATGTTATATGCATACCGTACTTGCGGAATGTTGCTGGTTCTACACTCGTTTATCAATTAGTATCAAAACCGTTTTACATGCTTCGGGCACCATAGTTCAAAGCGGAAAGTGTGCCTCAAAGTAGTATGCAAAATGGGATGCATTGTGAAACATAAAAGGGAAAAAAGGACTGTAAAAAGGTGGAAAGAAACAATCAAAAAATAATAAATAAAGAAAGAAACAAAGAAAATAATAATAATTAATTCAACGTTCAAAACTGAACACACTTGAAAAAGAAACCGTAACAACACGGTCACCAGTCGTTTGAAAAACTGTCCATCGACCAAGTTTCTGTAGAAGAACCCGCAAATGCTTTAGCAAAATATGGTCTACCGTCACGAGCATAATAATCAAAATTAAATTAAATGCGTTAGGGGTTTCTTTAACGAACAACCAGCAGAAATGTCCAGCGTAACAACCAACAGAGATTCTTTAAAATAGGCTCATTTTAGACACTGGTTAGTGTGATGTATCTGGCATGTGGGTATGTGAAAATAATTATTGTGAATGCAGAAACAAATGATTTCCAGCAACGAATAATTAAAACTGGTTATTTCTGCAAATGTTGGTTGTTTCGGTGGGTATACGGTGATAAATATGATCACATTAAATCAGTTTTTTTTTAATTATTCTCTTTCAAAAGAAATTAATTGTATAACCTGTTCTCACATGAAGAGTATTTTATTCTTTTTAAAATTAAGTTTTCTGTAACAATCAGTGTTGTTTGTTACAGTGGACAGTCAATTTAATCACCAAAACACAGTTCTTTGTGTGATTACCACATTTTACACACACACAGACAAAATTCCGTCATCTGTATTTCTGTTATCTCATCTAAGGACAATGACAAAAGAACTTTTTCCTGTCACTCAGTAGAGAAAAATGTATATTGTCAAACTGGGCGTACTATTGGACATGCACATGACAATCTATAGATTAGTCAATTTTGGTGGAAAGGAAATTGTGTGAAAAATGTAGGGTTCTAACAACAATGTCTTCATAATGGAATAAAAAAACAAAAAAACACTAATTTTCTGTTGTATTGCGGTTTTCTTGACTGAAAATATGTCGATTGTTATGCGAACGACATTTTGTCACAGGCCTACTGTTTCAGTGAAAACTGCAAACCAGTGAATACTAAAATGCAACAGAAAGCAAAAGACAAAAATAGAGTGAAAGGGAAATACCTCGACCGGCGGCCAAATGTACCATTTTCCACCCACGCGAGGCTGCCGTAAATTCTGGAGAAAAAAAATGAAATATCAAAAGTAAAATCTCTCACTTCTTTATGTGACTGTCCACTGCCAGCAATATCAGTTTGCGATAAAGTTACTCTTTATTTTTTTAATCTGTGTTTTTACGTTTATGTGCCTTTTTCGGGACTGAAGGGGGTTGAGTAGGTGTGAAGACTAGCCAGGTTCAGATTGTATACACTAATTGCGGAATGCAGTCACGCTCTCTTACGATGGATCAATTCGCTAGTTCTTGAAGAGGATGTGCTTTCATTTATGCGCTAACAATACGAACATGTAGGCACTGACCGGCCATTTAATATACATGAATTACGGAGAGCCTTAGGGTTTTCAACAACACGAAATAATCAAAACTTATTTACCTGGCTCACGTCCCTGCTTACGCGGCAGTCTGCGAAAACGCTCCATTCACAACGTGACTTTCCGTAGTCCGTAGTAGCACTCGTAGTCACTGTACTAGTAGTAGTAATAGACTCCGTTCGCCAAAATGAATTCTAGAGAACTGGTGAAATCATTGAGTAAAGCGACAACGCAAAAGGCAGTCGACGTTTGCGCAACGTTATGCGCACTCGTGGGAACGCAACACACATATGATTGGACTCTATTCATAGCCACATACAAGTCAGGCGTTGATTGGATGCAGCAGATTAACACAGTTACCACATGGTAGGCTGTACTCATTACGGGAGTGCGGGAGGGTAGATTCCTCGGTTTGCTCGTTCATTTTTTTTATTTGGACTTGCTGGCATCGTCATGTTGGTTCCGACGTTTCCATCATCCGTCCGTCGGTCTATCCACCCACCCACCCACCCACCCATCCATCCATCCATCCATCCCATCCATCCATCCATCCATCCATCCATCCCATCCATCCATCCATCCATCCATCCATCCATCCATCCATTAACTCTGGGAAGATGGTTGGTTTGAGAATGTATGGGCTTTCCAGCGCAAAGAGCCCATCTCGAATGAACTGACCACCCATGCACCATAAACCATCCATTGTACCTGGGTTTACAAAACAGGAGACGAAACAGGCTTGTTATTTGAACAGTTCCGTTCTACAAGGTCCTGTTAAATCAAACGTGGCACTGCTGAACAGAGCCTGAATTCAGCAGTGCTAGGGTCGTGCATCATAGACCATAGGTACACGATCTGCACCCACTTTCCACCCCTTCCACGCAAAAGATGACGGGTTTGCTCTATATAGCATGTACGTTGAAATGTCCTAGCAAAATCAAAACTGCACAGCTGGAGCATTTGGAGTGCATCTGAATTTATCAGACATATAACTGTTCTATTATCACTCAGGTGCCTGGACGTTAAATCCCAAACTGACCACCCCTTAAGGCAAATCGAAATCACTCGCGACATCAATGTTAAACTAATAGTGACCAAAGCACTCATACTAACCAACCAACCTGTTTGCATTTCATTTGTTCATTGTCGAACAGAAGTAGCTATACCTGATCACATAGAATGATAACCAGACTACACTGCGCGGCTGCTCACTACTCGTGAAAATGACCGAAGAGGCGCGACACTTCCCGATGTTACACACTAACTACACACTAATTACTTGATCTTAATTATAATCTTTCAGGTTAACTTTTAAACAAGACATAGGCATCACTGACGCTGAAACTGTGATAATCTATGCACGGATCTGACGCTTTGTAAGACCATGCTATATATATACGTGCTCTACGTCTCAGTTTTGGGACACAGATTGACCATGACAGATTAAAGGGTGGTGCTGGAATAACTTGGCACGTACAGGCATCGTCAAGGGTAGTGCCTACAGGCGCATAGCTATTCTGACACTACGCTTAAACTACCATTGTTGATCCACATCCCCTTGTTACATGTCAGGGCTTTATGCGCTAAAATTCAACATTGGGAGCTTGAAGTTTAATGCAATACATATAATTATGTCAATGTTGCTGAGTGGAGCTCGATCAGTTTAGCAGTTTTTAACTAGGTAATGTACAAAAAAAAAATCCGAAGGCAGCAGCTAAACTATTTTTTTTTATCAGGACTCAAGGAAAATTAAAATAAATTCGGACATGTTAGTTCACTAGTTTCTTCAAGTTGTCGTGAATCATTTGCGTTCAAAAGCTATTTGCAAAATAATACACGACTAAGGCAAGCTCTGCCCAAACGGATTATACAAGACTGTCTCAGTTCACGCGTGCAGGTTAATAGATGTGCAAAGCCGGGTAATTTAAAATAAGTCGAGACTGACCCAACTGTGGCCCCCCCCCCCCCTTATCCCCCCTAAAATTAGTCTAACTAGCTAGTCCCTCATACTAGTATTAGTGAGTAGGGACAGTAAGCCAGATTCAAGCCAACTGTGCACCACGGCACCACTTCGCAGCGGACTCATAGACAATGAAGTGTTTTGTTTGTATATAGTGAGGTAAAACCCAGTTATTTTGTTTCTTTTAAATAAATGAAACAATGCTTGACCTAAACTTTACACATAAATTTATCGTGCTCTCGAAAAGTTTGCATTTTATCTGTCGATTTGAGCGCGAGTGATTTATTTTGTGTTACTTGACGGGACGAGCGGCTCAATAAACAATTACAAATAGTTGTTTGAATCAGTGGCTAGGTGTGGTGTGTGTCTTTTTCTTCATTGTCTTTTTTATGGTTCGAGGTGACGCGAAGAGACAAATGCCACTTGTCCCGGTCGACGCTGCACGGAGAATAGCGCGAAATCCGATTGTAGGCATAGTAAAGTCTGCTTTACAGTAAAACCGCATGCAGCATTTCCGAAGTGTTAACCCCTTCAATTATGTCCGACGGAATGCGGAACATAACTTTTCTGTACCAAAATAAAACTTGTTCAACGCTCTTAGTCGATCTGCCGTGCGCTATACACGCTGAATGTTGCCGCCTTACTGCCAGTGGAAAGAAAATGAGCAGTATTATTTACATAAACCTCTATGAGACCAGGAATATTATAGAGGTATCAGTAAGCCCGTTACAGTTAATTCATTAGCTGACGTTATCGTTTGTTTGTTTTGTTTTTTTAATATTAATTAACTGGTTGAGTGTTGGATGGATCTGCGTTTTATGTGTTTTGTGGCGTGTTGTAGGAGCAGACAGAGAATTTGCCATTTAGGGATTAATATTGTATTGTATTGTATAGTATTGTATTATCCACTGCTTCGGATAGAAAAACGAACTAAGTCATTTATTTCTATTATCAGTATTTTGTCAAAGGACGTATAACCAGGCACACGTCTACTTCAGTTCGCGTGTATTGCGGCAGGTTGTTACGATGACAAAAGATGTTAGCCGGCACGTGATAGTAACTTGTTAAAGAGAGACGCTACGATGTGTACAACCGAGTCGCTCATCCCCAAAATAACACTCGCCTGCAAAAAGCATAGATTCTGGTAAGCCTCGACGGAGTGCAAGGGTACATGAGAAAGTATGCAAGTTCTGCGCTTGCATCCCCAGACTGAGGTAGACCCGTTGGGTTTAGACTACGACTTGAGAGCCTCGGCGGCTATCGCCCACCGGCTTAGATCACAGTGTTGTGGAGTGCCATCGAACCAAGACGCAGAGAAAGGAATATCACACGGCTTTGTAAGCCTATCAAGCCAATCACCCTTCTTACTTTGATCTAGACGCTATGGGAGATATCTAAATGATGTGACATGCTATAAACGTCTGCACTGCAAAGACAACACTGTCTCACAGGTCCTGATCAGCGCAGAGACCCAGATAGGGGATTCTTTGTTCCTAGTGCCATTTTACATCCGTGTTTCTTGGGCGGCGCCATGTATTTCGCTAGTGATGGCTAGTTGGAGTAGACTAGTCGTTCAGGTGTTGTGAAGTGTCATCGAACCAGATGCAAAAGAAAGAAATATCACACTGCTCTGTAAGTCTGTCAAAGCAAAATCCCTTCTTCCTCAGTGCCTGACGTTGATCTTCACACTATGGGAGTAATCCAAATCAGTGATGTGACACGCTATCAACGTCTGCACTGCAAAGACCCCTCTCCCAATCTCTTATCACTCTCGATGTCGTGGGACATTAAACATGAACCCCACTCCCCCCCCCAAAAAAAAAAAAAAATAAATAAATAAATAAATAATAAATAAATAAATAAATAAATAAATAAATAAATAATTAAAAAAATATATATATATATAAATAAAAATAAAAAATCAGTAGTGTACGAGTAATTCGTTAATAATGTGTGTCTACTAATACATTTTCGCTTCTTTTTGTTTTGGTATTTAACTGTGAAAGCTGGCCGTTAACTCACTAAAACTATTCCTTATTCTTTCTTTTTCTTGTATACTTGCACTAATTCTTACGAGATCGGTGAGTGGGCCTAGTGTGTTCAGATGACTAGTCAATTATCTTCACTGATTGAGCACTGCTGACACACATACCGTCATAGTACTTCAGCCTGACACAGTATGATAGACTTGCCAAAGTGGCGCTAACTGCAAAGCGAGTCATTAGTAATACAGCTCTGACGCGACATATCACGCTTCGTTACATCGCAGACCGAGCGCGAACGCCAGTGAACCGCGACTTAACTTTTTCATCTGCCCAAAGCTCCCTCATGACACCTCTCCCCCTTACCGCGCGCAAACGTCGCAACACACTAAACTCCGAATAACCTCCCCCAGATTAAGACGACACGTGAACATTTTTAGGGCTGTATAAGCGCAGAATCGACATGAAATGAAGGTCTGTTGCCCCATTTCAATTCAGCGTAGCGGGTGAGTCTAGATTGACACTGAACCCTCAAGTACCTCCTCCACATAAAAAACCCCCAACAGTGTGACGGTACAGTGAATGCTGAAAGTCTAGGTTTGTCTCAGGTGGAAGATATTCACTGCTTAGATGCAGGGTGGCCGCGCGGAGACACTCACTGGCGGCATCTGGCGATCAGTTTAATCGGATTACTCGTGTTGGTGGTGATTTCAAACCAAACACGTTTAGCAAGTGTTTGAATAAAACTGATGCAAGGAGAAGTTGTCATTAGTGTTTTCTTGGCGGGTCAAAATGTACGGAACGCCTGTCAAGCGAGGACTACGTTAGTAGCCGTTCCCTTTTGTTCCTCCCTTCCGACTTATGCCCCCCCCCCCCCTCCTCCACCCCCAAGGCAAACTCAGTATATCGCGGACAGAAATATCGCGGTCCCGTGTTAGGACCCCAGCAACCGCGATATATCGAGTCAGTGCTGTATTGTCTTTTGAGTGGCACCACCTCGAAGGGACAAAAATGGTTATGAGGTTATCAGGAAATGTATGAAGTGTAATTTAAACTTCTTTTACACAGTCGTTTCACAATAATACTTGACCAAAATCATTGAATTATTTTAAAAGGGTTACTCTGACAAAATGTATGAAATGCATGTTATCTATTACAACTGCCTTCCGATTTTCTCAGTTATCTCAAATTTAAATGCCTCCCCACCCCCACTTTCGTCTCAAAGGTGTGCTATACGCGCATACAAGTACGGTAATGCTGAACGCACACACAAACTTACATGTTTGGTTAGTCGATCGAGCCGTTAAAATCAAGTTAGTTAGTAAGTTAGTTAATTAGTTGCGTATACCGCCGAGCAACGCCGAGTGAGCAGTTTCGTTAATGTTTGGTGGTGTTGGGAAACAGCCAATGACAAGAGACTAGCTCAGCCAGCCATCCGGAAATCAGCGAGTGTCACTTTCAGCGAACTTCTATCATCTGCATAAGGCTGGTTGGTTGGTTAGTTCGGGTTTAACGTCCACAGCACCGAGGTGATCATGGACGGCCCTGACGGCGGGTTATGGGGGACAGGGAAAATCTATTGCCTATGGAGTACGACCTGAACACTGATCAACTCAGGCGCACTCCAACTGTGCCACTTTGATTTACCAGGACCTTTCAACGGACATGCTATTGAACAAATCCGTTTTTTCCCCCTGGATTGTGAGTCCAGCTACCGGGGCCGGAACGGGATTCGAACCCACGACCCGGCGATTCCCTTCGCTCTCCTGCTCCGACGTTTAACCGCCTGAGCTATTTCGAACTCATTCCTCAACCACTGTAGCTTGAGGATGTTTAATAAATCCATGTACCAATGTCTCCTGTCTGATGTGAGTGTTTTTGTATATCTGTTCCTCAAGCTGTGTAAACGCATCAGGGCATAGAGCCATTAGTACAGCTGGGGCGTATGGCTAACGGTGTTCACATGCAGACCGCCTAGGCGTGTCAATTTTAGCTCCGCTCTCTCGTGCAGCAATTGCGCAACGAAAGAGGTCAAAGTGGGCGGCGCAGACAGGCTGTCTGTGATCACCAGTTGTGCCAAGGGACATAAAATCGAACCAGGGGGTATATAGTGTCCCAGATCGAACTAATGAATACCTTAAAAATTGCTATAATGCACCCTAAATTTTAAAATGGCTAGTCTCTGGTCATCTCTGATGCCATAGGGACAATAACCCTTAACTAACGAACGAACGAACGAATAAATACATGAATGAATGGAGCTGTTACGTGTTTGATGTAGAAGGTCTTCAGTCAGCTGCAGTGTACACTTTTATCAAGCTTTACGCCTCAAGGTCTTTAAAAAGACTCTTTTTATCACCGAATTATGTAGCATATCATTACCACTGAGCCCGATTAGTCCGCGACTTCATCATAGCCCAGGCAATGAATCCTTAGGACACACAAAGGGTCAGAGAGAGACAAAAAAAAAAAGAAGAAGAAGAAAACAACTGCAATTTACGGCCAAGCTGCTCAGGATGGGCAATCACGCGTGACGGATCACTGACCGCACGCGTGACGGATCACTCCTTGCCATCCTGCCATTCGCCATGCTCTGACGAATCGGACGTGCCATTGGCTCGCCAGGTGTGCAACGCGGCTATACGCTAACGAGGTAGTGCTATCTATTCAAGTCGGTTTACTTCTATTGATAGTGCGGTCCCCGATCACCTGGGTGCCGGGGGACTTAAAGCCGGAAAACGTAACGTAAAGCCCCGGGCATCAGCGTAACTGACAATCTCAAGCGCCCCTGCAGAGTGCAAGGGCTCGTGAGAAACTTATGCGTACATGCGGCAATGCACGTGTCTCACCCGTTTGTAATTTTAAGAGGTGGATTCGTGTCCAGAACGTTCGCTTTTTCAGGAGATCTATAAATTCCGCGGCTTGTACTCTAGGTCAAGAAATTGCCCCCGGTAGCTGGACTCACAATCCAGGGGGAAAAACGGATTTGTTCAATAGCATGTCCGTTGCCGGAAAGGTCCTGGTAAAATCAAAATTGCACAGTTGAAGTGCGCCTGAGTTGATCAGTGTTCAGGTCGTACTCCATAGGCAATAGATTTCCCTGTCCCCCATAACCCGCCCGTGCTGTGGACGTTAAACCCGAACTAACCAACCAACCATCAAGAAATTGCGGCATCAAAATGAATGGAGGTCAATCGTAAAATAAATGACTTGCAGCAGTTTTCATGCGCCCCACTTAATGTAAACAGCCGGTACTAACGTGGTCACGCAACAGGCGTTTCATTTGCTTAGTCCTATGAAACAATGGTAAGAGGAAAAAATGGAAAAGAAGTTGAAAGCTTCTTTTCTCCGTCAGTTAAGACATTGACCCAAGCTCGTGTCTGCCACCCTGCCCCCCCCCCCCCCCCACCCCCCTACTCTATAGAACACGGCAGCGACACACGACATGCCTTACTAGCAGTACATACAAACACAACTTTATTTTCTTTCATCATTAAAGGAAATGAAACATAGGCGTTATTAGTACATGTATCACACGTCACAGAGGTGTGAAGAGGTCGAGGTGTGAAAAGGTCGGCGTTCTGGTGTAATAAGCGCGAACACAACATTCATCCGTTTCCATCAAACCACTCATAAACGGGCCACATGTTTACTGCTGTCTTTTTTTAAAAAATGGGTGACCTATCGCAGAAGGTTCAGCTGTAGTACTCTACACAACACAACCCGTAGGCGCTTATACACGCTACCAACATGTATACTCAATATTAGAACATGTTTCAAATGCTAGAGAAAAATATATATTACAAAAAGCAGTCTAAGCCTTAAATAAAACACCAGTCGTTTAAAAGCGGAACAGCAATGAAAAAATGAAATGCAAATGAATCTTCTGTGTATAAGTGAGAAACCAACCAACCAACCAAGCAATCAGTCAATAACCACGAAAAATAAAGATGAAAATAGCAAACAAAGGAGACGAAAAATAATTATAAGTGTCTTCGAATAATTCAAAGTGTTTTCTACACCCCGACCCCCACCCCTCCCCCTTCCTCCCCTTTGGTTTACATTAATATCGATGGAAAAGATATTGGTGTTTTCACCGTCGCAACTTACAGCAGCAAAGAACATACTATGGAAACAAAATTGTATTACATGTAGATTTTTTGCGTTTCATTTTTTTCTGTGGGGTGTACTCATTCGTGCCAGTGTTAAACCTTGTAAAGAAGTACCCAACGGAGAAAGAAACACGCTTAGAAAAGACGGGTACAACACAATTTATTAATATTTCGGGTAAATACCCTTTGTCAAAATAGACAAACAAACAGAGAGATTTGCCACATTCCCCGCTTCTGCCAATGAAGATAAGTAGCGGCTAATCTCTCTGTTTGTTTGTTTGTCTATTTTGACAAAGGGTATTTACCCGAAATATTAATAAATTGTGTTGTACCCGTCTTTTCTAAGCGTGTTTCTTTCTCCGTTGGGTACTTCTTTGCATATTACACGCTTGGCAGTCACCTTTTGGGTCTGGATTGATTAAACCTTGTAAGACCCGCGCAACAGTAGAGATAGAGGAAGATGTGTTT
The DNA here is from genome assembly GCA_036245525.1 of Semisulcospira habei. Taxonomy (NCBI): domain Eukaryota; kingdom Metazoa; phylum Mollusca; class Gastropoda; family Semisulcospiridae; genus Semisulcospira; species Semisulcospira habei. Next base: position 270,884,331 of record BTPG01000001.1, read on the forward strand.
TATTTCATCAAAGTGATTGCCCAAGGGCGGGATTTGACTGCTGAAAATTGCCGACACAACTAATTGATGTCTTACCCCAAATGAGACTTTTCTATCCTTCTTTACTCGCCGTTAGATGGCCTTAGTAGTCAGCTCGGTGTTAGCCCTAATAACCACCTCTACCATTCTTTCCCATCCATGGGACTGTAGGCACACGTACACAGAGGTTTTCATGTATTCATAACCTAGTGGGTGCTGGTATGTGATTCTGAGCATTTCGGCGAGTCTTTGGGGCTTACATTAAAACTATCACCTGCTCGCGCTTCTGAGTAAGGAATTTGAAGCCGTGAGATGAGAATCTCAGGTCAGCACTGATGTGCAGGACGTTTGAAAACCTAAAGCGCCTGTACAAATGTGTGCTAGTTTATGATTTCTTTCCTAGAGCTTTTAGACCTGAGAAAATGATTTGTTCTCTGATATGTGCGGATACACATTAAAATTTATTTGTACAGGGGCGGATCCAGGGGTGTCTCGACGGGGGGCCAGACAGTCCTCCCTCTCCTCCCCCTCCCCCGCCCGTCCCACGTTTTCAAAACTGTGTCATACAAAAGAAATTCAGACCAAAACAGTGACTATCATGCGAGCATAAATTCATAACAAGGAAAGAAACGCGCTTAAAAACAATTTACAAATAAGTTGTGTTGACATTATTTTTGTTATTCTTTTTTTTGGGAGATTTTCTTTAAAATTGTACTATAGTTTTGTAACCGTTCTCTCTACGCGTGTTTCTTTCTTTCTTTCTTTTTTTTTTTTTTTTTTTTTTTTTTTTTTTTTTTTTTTTTGGTTGATGGGGTTTTTCTGAAACATAATTATTTAGAGTTTGCAGAGGTTACGATTTTTATTTGCTAAAAACGCTTGTTCTTTCATCTCGGGACACAGCACCTCGTTTGGCACTTTTTTTTTTTAAATTTTAAAAGGAAGGACTAATGATATCTACATGCACTTGTCCTCCTCCCGGTCCTCCACACCACCTACCTAAAAAAACAAGATTATTCGGGCACTTCTGATTCTTATATGGTGTTAATTTTCTTATTGAAAGGAATGTTCTACCTGGAGTTTCTGCAGGAGCAATCACCTTGTGTTTGACAACAACACTACACTACCAAGTACTCCTCCGTCTGATAAACAACACAGCCATTAAAATTTGTGAAAATTGTGATACTGTTCTATACACTCGCAAACTCCTCCATATGAGGAACACAGGGTCAGATCACAGAAATATTCATTATCACTCATGATGTATACAATGAGGCTGAACACAACCAGGGAAGAACCAATCTTGCTTGCTGGCACCCCGTTGGAGGAGGTGGAGTCCTTCACCTATCTTGGGAGCATCATAGACAAAAAAGGCGGCACTGATGCAGATGTCAGAGCACGAATCGGTAAAGCCAGAGCAGCCTTTCTCCAGTTAAAAAAAGTGTGGAGTTCCAGAGAGCTGTCACAACACACCAAAGTCCGGATTTTCAACTCCAATGTAAAAGCAGTTCTCCTATATGGAGCAGAGACTTGGAGATTGACAAAAACCACAGTCAACAGAGTACAGACCTTCATGAACAGTTGCCTTAGAAGAATTTTAAAAATCCACTGGCCAGAGAAGATCAGCAACGTCAGACTCTGGGACAGAACAGAGCAGAGAACAGCAGAGAATGAAATTGGGCGAAGAAGATGGGGATGGATCGGTCACAGCCTGAGAAAGCCAGCTTCCAGTATCACTAGGCAGGCATTGTCATGGAACCCCCAGGGAAAGAGGAAAAGAGGTAGGCCGAGAAACTCCTGGCGTCGAGACCTCCAAGCAGACATCAAGAGACTGGGAACCACCTGGAGTAGAATCGAAGGAGAAGCACAGGACAGGAGTTGCTGGAGGTCTCTCGTCGACGGCCTATACCCGGGTAGGGGTGACAGGCGTAAGTAAGTAAGTAACTCATGATGTATACCTCTTACTGACGATTACTTAAGGGTTAGTTCAAAGTTGATCAAAATCAAGTCATTTCACACATCCCCTCTGGTGACACGCATCAATCACCACATTGCTACTCTGATGGGCACTTGTGCATGTCCACGGAAGACAAAGCTATGCAATCTGTGTGAGGCTGGAGACCCACTGTGCTCAGACAGGATTAGGGGATTAGCAATTACCTGTGACACCGGGGCCAGTCGGCTGCTCACCCCGGGGGAGACACTCACAGCGCAATTGATTTCTCACTTTCTGATCACAGTTGGCGTGTACACAGGCGAAGATTTAAACCTAGATGACTGCCACGTATAAGGATGCAATATCATTTATATGGCACAAAAAGAGGTAATGCTTTTCACGAGCCCCTGTGACTGATGGGGAACATGAAACTCTATGCCTGGCTGAGAGACTGACATGGACCCCAGTTCAGCAATGATCGGACACTTTTTCAAGGCTAGGGGTTGACCAGCAGTCAGCGGCTTATTGCCAGATGGCTGCCTCAGTCTGAGGATGCAATGAAAATTGTATCGCACAGCAAGAGGCACTGATTTACAGGAGCCTCTGTGAGTGCGGGGTACATGGCACTCTATGTCTGCGTGAAGTACTGTGACAGGTGCAGGTAAGGAAGTGATGATATTTGACTATAGGTCCATGAACACACTATGCCGCGGCTCACCCACCGATCCCGTGAGATAATTGTAAAATACACCGTACAAGAAAAGATGAAGTATCGAATAGTAAAACACAACTTCCCAAAATAATCATCCAAATTTTTTGTTGTTGCCAAGGCCTCGTGCCCCCCCCCCCCCCTGGATCCGCCACTGATGTATACAATATATGTGTATTTACGTGTGTGCCTGCGACAATATTTTTTAAATACATGAGAAGCTTTTTTTTTAAGGGTTAAACTTTTAGGACTTATTATCTTCGGTTAAACTCGAAGGTGATATTAAAGACGGGGCACCGAGTAGGGCTTGAACAAAATGTGACTCCGGCTGGATTTGAACCCGCGACCTTTCTGACGAGAGTTAAACACTTGACCACCGAGCCTACCAACTCCCCGAAACGTCATGCTAGCTGTAGCATTTATGGGGGAGGGTGTGTGTGTGTGTGGGGGGGGGGTGGGGGGAGGGGTCGGGGGTCGGGGGCGCAGTATGCGTACCACTGATTATAAAACAGTTGTGAAATGGACAGTTCAGGGGGCGAGTCCGAAATAGCTCAGGCGGTTAAACGTCGGAGCAGGAGAGCGAAGGGAATCGCCGGGTCGTGGGTTCGAATCCCGTCTCGGCCCCGGTAGCCGGACTCAAAATCCAGGGGGAAAAAACGGATTTGTTCAATAGCATGTCCGTTGAAAGGTCCTGGTAAATCAAAGTGGCACAGTTGGAGTGCGCCTGAGTTGATCAGTGTTCAGGTCGTACTCCATAGGCAATAGATTTCCCTGTCCCCCATAACCCGCCCGTCAGGGCCGTCCATGATCACCTCGGTGCTGTGGACGTTAAACCCGAACTAACCAACCAGTTCAGGGGGGAAAAACGGATTTGTTCAATAGCATGTCCTTTGAAAGGTCCTGATAAATCAAAGTGGCACAGTTGGAGTGCGCCTGAGTTGATCAGTGTTCAGGTCGTACTCCATAGGCAATAGATTTCCCTGTCCCCCCATAACCCGCCCGTCAGGGCCGTCCATTATCACTTCGGTGCCGTGGACGTTCGTTCATTCAGTTTACTGTCCCACTGGCACCAAGGTGATCGGGGACTAACATTGTTTACTTTAGATAACGAACACATAAAAGGGTAAAGCTTTCATTCTGTCCTTATTGTTATAAAATACACCACACTAGGTCTTCGCAATTTAATAGCCAACAACGGTCCTTATATATAAAAATGGTGTGTATAATTTATTTTCATATTAAAATCAGGGTTAAAGTTCAGGACCACTTATGTAGAAGGAATTAAGAATTCTAATTAAGAGTCTATATATATATACGTCTACTATAATTTCAAAAAAGGTTAAAACCAATTTAGACGTTCGCCATAAAAGTTTGGTCCTTGTATTTTATTCTTATCAAAATTAACATTTTAAGATAATAAGAGACGTGATTAAATAAATTGTAAAATAAATAAGAGACATGATTAGATAAGTGTTAAAGATACTGGTGTGACCTGCGGCATCACTGTTTTAGATCAGTTGTGAATTTTTCACACTCGTCTGCTGATCCTACAACCTACCGACAGGCCACTTGGACCATAGGATAAAAAAGAAAGTTCCATTTTAAGACTGACTAAGATTAATAGTAGCATATTTACATTAAGTGGTTTTTAAAAAAAGGGGGGGGGGGGCCTGAAGGTTAAGAGCGAGGGTTAAATCTATTCCAGCCTTACATAGAAACAAGATTAAAATACATAAAGAGATATTTATTAAAAAGATTACAATCAAAGACTGTGTGAATAGGGTGAAAAATAGAGTGCGCGAATCAACACGCGCGCCCTCAGATCAGTCTATTTAAACTAGTAGTCCCTAGAACCGCGCCGACCATGATGATGACATCGGTACTGGCCGATTCCAGGATGTCATGAATAGTAGTTACCCCTGGATACGACTCTCTGATTACCCTGCATTCTGCGGCGAAGGCCCCACACCCGAGAACAGCGTGATCGGGAGTGAAGCCCTCGCCACAGCGACAGACGGGGTCAGACCATCGCACAAGCCAACTATTTGTGCAGGTCATACTCCATAGGCAATAATAATTTCCAACGAGAATGGTAATTTATAAATACTGTGTTCTTTCTGAAGTCTATATGCTAGGACGCCCGGGTGCTCCCGCGCCAAAACTCTTTTTTCACTAGAATAATTGTTTTTAATTTGTTTCGCTATGAGGATTCGTGTTTCTTTGGTAGTCATGCGGAGCCGCACTGGCTGAGCGCCAGGTACGTTTGCGGCGCCAGCCCGGGCGGCACCGTCTGCAGTTTCATTTCCAAGGATACCAACATGGGACGGGATCCACTGGAGGGCAGTGTCAATGCCTCTAATCATTAGCTGGTGTATACTCAGTTTTATTTATAGTACTATATCTTGGCGACTAGACCTGTCCCCAAGTTTTATGCTTTGCAAGGCAGACCTAGAGTCAGCGCAGACAAGGAACTGGTACATCTGCAGTGGCAGAGCCAACACGCATTCTATTGCCATCAGAATCGCAGTTAGCTCCGCGTGCATACGGACCAGTCCCTGCCTAAGTTATAACTAATAGTTTTTCCCAGAGATGGAATAAAGACGCCACACCCATACTTCAATCTCTATTGGTGGCAGATCCCTGTGCAATCTTCGATTCGCAGACGACATTGACCTCATGGCAGGCAGCAATAGTGAGCTCCAAAACCTGACAGACAAACTTTCAAGTAGCGCAGGGTCTTATGGCATGGAGATCAGTACGGATAAAAGCAAAGTGATGATCAACACCACAAGCGACAGCAGCAGCAACATTCACATGAACGGCCAGAAGCTAGAAGAGGTCAATAGCTTCAAGTACTTGGGAGCCACCCTGTCCAAAGACGGTAGTTGCATAGCAGAGATCCGTATCAGGATAGGTACAGCAACATCCGCAATGGCCAGGCTGGACAGGATATGGCGAAGTAACTCCATCAGCTTCACCATCAAGTACAGGCTTTACAAGTCCCTCGTAGTGTCTATTCTGCTCTACGGCTGTGAGACTTGGACACTGCTTGCAGACTCAGAAAAGAAAATCCAGGCCTTTGAGAACAAGTGCCTGAGGAAGTTGCTCCGCATCTCGTACCGCGAGCACAAGACCAACGAATATGTACGCAGCATCGTCACTTCCCTGGTGGGCCCACATGAACCCCTTCTGGCAACCGTGAAACGGCGCAAGCTTGCTTGGTTTGGCCACGTGACCCGACACAACACCTTGTCCAAGACTATCCTCCAAGGCACTCTCGAAGGAAGTCGTCGGCGAGGTCGTCAGAGAAAGAGTTGGGTCGCAAACATAAAAGAATGGACCGAACTCGAGATGCCAGACTTGCTTGCCACCGCCCAAAATAGAACTCAGTGGAGAGCACTGTCTGTTGCTGCTGCCTTTCAGTCCCCCCAACGCCCAGTTCGGGCAAGGGACTGATGATGATGATGACCCAACATTTCCGGAATCATCAATTGATCCATCGGTGTAAGCTATAATAGCATGCGGATAGTTGGCGTCAAGATATTCCAAAGTAGAAACTCTTTGTATATGTGGATCGCTTTTTTTTTTTTTTTTTACTAATGCCTACAACTTCAGTCTGGATTGTTGGCGCAAGGAGGGTCCAAGGTGGTACAGGAGACAACGGTGCCGTGGACGTTAAACATGGAACTAATCAAAACAGTCCAATACCTTCCTTTGTTCACAATAAGACAGATTCACGTGAGCCCCTGCAGTGGCGGCGTTTGTGATGCGCTGTAGTCTAAAAGCGAATAATCTTAGGGTGCAAATACTTTGTACGACCTAGTTCTGCAAACAGGAGGAGCAAATTCAATTAATGCCCTGCGGTCCAAGTGAACTATGATCATCTATGACACTGTTAGCTGAACAGACTTGACGAGCTCATTGACATGGGGAGTTGGGAGCGGCGTGTGTTGTCTAGTAGACACGCCCTGACTATTTACGTCCCACTTGTCCATTCAACCGAATCTGTTTGCAAGAGGCACAGATTCGCATGTGTTCCGACGGAAGGGGTAAACATACTCTACGTGTCTTACTGGCGGAGATAGGACCCATTTGCATTCACCTAAGTAGAGAAGGTGGAGGCAATAAAAATAAATGGCAAACTCTCGCAATTGGGCGCAAACAACTGATACGTTTCCTGTACTAACATGCACTTGACAAAGGCACAGACAGACATAGAAAGGCATCTAGCTAGAGTATACTTATTGGTCAATAGTGTTTACATCTACTTCCTCTCTCAAGGGGAGGTCATCAGGTGTTTATGCATTTCAGCGTGCCTTTGACACGACAGTGCAAGGTAGTCACAAAGATTTCCACTTCACACAGTGCTCCTTGCTCACCTAAACAACATAGATGTAGCTAAAACCAACATTTACTTTAGATCTAAATAGACCTTTGACTGTTTTATGGAATAATGTTGGTCTACGTCTTTTGGAGAAGAGATAAAATTGGACTCTATTAACTTGAATATGTAAAGCTATCAAAGTTCTTGGCAGTGGGAGGACTCAGGAGGGTCCTTTGACACATTTACTAGTGTTTATATCTGTGTTTTTTAAACATGCATTATTTCAGATCATAAGGAATAGATGATTTGAGAGAATGCAATGTTAAAGGTGAGAGAGAGAGAGAGAGAGAGAGAGAGAGAGAGAGAGAGAGAGAGAGAGAGAGAGAGAGAGAGAGAGAGAGAGAGAGAGAGATGCGCTGCTGTGGTTTGTATAGAATTTCTAAGACGTTATCAGCATTATGTATGCAAGGGTTTTGTAACTCAATATTCAGAACATACTACAGCTTTGACAGTATATCGCGATCCCAGAAATATCACGGTAGGGAACTTGGATCCCGAAAAAATGGATCCGATCGCGGGCGCAAGTGAACCTTTGTCACCAGCCCAAACCGCCCCCCCCCCCCCCCTCCTGTAACTTCTCTTCTTTACGGCGCGTACACCTCGCTACACACTAAACTCCGAATTACCTCCTTCAGATTAAGACCACAAGTGTAAATGATTATGGTTTTTAAGCGCAGAATCAATATGCAATGAACGTCTGTTGCCACACTCCACTTCAGCGGTTAAGATGCTCAGAGTGGCAGGTGGGACTAGATTGACACTGCACTGAACCCTCATGGACCTCTTCCACACGAAGAATATACATGCAGGAAAAGGCCCTGTGGCAGGCCAATGACATCTGAAAGTCTAGGTTTGTCTCAGGTAGAAGTTGCTAACTTTTGAGATTCAAATGCCCCCCCCCCCCCTCTCCCCCCCCCCCCAAACCTTGGAGATACTCTTTTCACTTATGTACTTATCATACCTCCCATCCATTCCCAGTCAAAAATGCTACGGGTTTCCTTGTGCTGTTTTGAACAAAAAGGCCGTTCGACACTAGACTTGACAACTTCTCCTTGCTTCAGCTTTATCTTAACACTTGCTAACGTGTTTTGTTGAAGTCGCCAACAGGGCCAGTAATCCGATTAAACTGACGGCCAATGCGAGTGAGTTACTTTTCACTTATATGAATATGGGAAAAACAGGTGTGCTTGGGATATTCCTAATTAAGCAGCCTTTCTCAAAGTAGTGTTTTTACACTTAGCCTGAAAGGAATCAGACAGACCTACAGTTTTATAGCTAAAAACGGTTGTTTGTTGACAGATGACAAAACAGGATGTAATTGGGCAGTACTGATTCTTCTGTGGTGCTAATTTCCTGAATAAAAGAAACTAATTGCACTTTTAGTTTCTGAATATAGTTACTGTATTCTCCCAGTGTTGACTATTACATTTTAGAGTCCCTCGGTACTATTTAAGTGATCAGAGGCTATCAGAAATATTTTCGGAAAGTTTGATCGCTTGTATTAATTTTGATGTTTAGAAAGTGGTCTGAAACCGGTACTAAAGTGGAGGGGGAGAAAGAGCCGGAGTACCCGGAGAAAGAAGGCCTGACGGTCCGCCCGAATTAACGGTGACACGTACTAGAGGGAAAATTCCGACGCCGATACCCGATATCTTAACATTGCATTCTCCTGATTGAATCTGGCTTACTGTCCCTACTTACTATTGAAGCATGAGGGACTAGCTGGTTTATCTTATAAGATTGCATTCTCCCAAATCATCTATTCCTTATAAGGAACAGTGCAACCGGCTAACCACTACGCTGATACACCATGTGAATAATACCACAATACTGCGCTATATACCCAATATCCTCATGTGAGGAAACTGATGTAGATCAAATAAGCGGAGTCGTGGTCTCGAACGACGTATACACGGGACGACGACTACTGAAGGATTAGGGCCTTCAGAATACAACATCAACAAAACAAGCACATTTCACACATCTATCTGGTGACAATGCAGGTCTCGATGATTACAATGATGCTCTGATGGGCAGTGGTGCATGACCACTAACACTCACCGCAAAAGACAAAGACCGCACTTTGAGAGTGGCTGGCGATCCGCTATGCGGCTGCATTCAGTCGTAATGGGATTACCGGATTAGCAGCCCGTTACTAAACATCAAAGGACTTTTTTATGGGCCCTGATCTGAGCAACGGATGATATAACTCCCCCGCCCCCGCCACCTCCCCACGATTTGTCCCTCATACGCTCATTAGCGTGAGTAGGGACGGTAAACTGGACTTCTGTTACCTCCCAACGAGTCACACCCGGCCGTTATCCGCTGACACCGCCGGAAGGGGCACAGTGGACTTCTAGATTTCTGATTGATAATTGCAATTGCCTCAGTGGACGTGTCCACAATTGCATACTTGTACTTAGATGACTGCCTTGCCCGACGATACAATGAGGATAGTATCGCACAAAAAGCAGTATCGGCTCCTGTAAGCCCCTGTGGCTGAAGGCGAACATGAAGCTTTGTGCCTAGCTGAGGGACTGGTCGGGGCACCAGATCAGCAGAGATTGAACACTTGCCCACTTTCCCACAATCCAGACCAAAAAAGTGACTGCCAAGCGTGTGAAATGCAAAGAAGTACCCAACGGAGAAAGAAACACGCTTAGAAAAAACGGTACAACACAATTTATTAATATTTCGGGTAAATACCCTTTGTCAAAATAGACAAACAAACAGAGACATTAGCCGCTACTTATCTTCATATGCAGAAGGAATGTGGCAACTCACAATGTGGCACTTTCCCACAGTCACCAGCTTATTACCGGATGGCTGCCTTTGAGAATGGTATGGCAATGAGGATGGTATCGCAAAGTTTCCTTGATGACTACATGTTTAATGATTGTACATTGCTTAACGTCCCGACAGCAACAAGACTTTCTCAGGACGTGGATGACTACATGTGCAAGGGGGACATAAATAGTAACTCGCAAAGTAAGAGGTACTGATATGTTAAATAGTATCAATCAATTACCTGAATCTCCCCATGTCGGACGATGGCCACCATAATTGGTAAATCCCTCTGGCTAATACATAATCCAAGAACGTTCTACTGACACCATTAGAGCCAGCCACACATTCCATAGCTAACCACAAACGCGCATGCGCAAATATGCAAATATGTGGCCACATTCCTTCTTCAAATAAAGATAAGTAGCGACTAATATCTCTGTTTGTTTGTTTGTCTATTTTGACAAAGGGTATTTACCCGAAATATTAATAAATTGTGTTGTACCCGTCTTTTCTAAGCGTGTTTCTTTCTCCGTTGGGTACTTCTTTGCATTTGACATGCTTGGCAGTCACCTTTTTGGTCTGGATTATTTATTGATTGATCGATTGATTGATTGGTTGGTTGGTTGGCTGGCTGATTGACTGATTGATTAATTGATTGATTAATTGATTGATTGATTGATTGATTGATTGATTGCCAGGGCTGACAGGGAAAAACAGCCCTTCTCTGTCCATTTTGGTCCTAGTTTTGATCAAGACTAGACTATTGATCTATATTTTATGTATCTGCAGCAATGTTTACTCTTACAGTTTCAGATGCGATTCTTAAATGGTGTCTTCAGGCTTGTCTTAGAGCTTTCGGGATGTCTCCAATCCATAGCTTGTACGCTAAGGTTAGAAAACCATCTCTGGAGCTCTGCCGGGTCTGCCTCACGCTCAGCTATGCTCTTAATGTGAAAGACTGTCACGACAGTCCAGCTTATAATTCCGTTTTAATCCTCTTTGACATTCACCCAAACGAATTTAAATGTTATGTCTTCTTCTTCTTCTTCTTCTCGAACGCCGTCACACTTGGAGTTTGGCTCTCAAAATGAAATCTGTGGTCTTCTGTAGCGCCTTCACAGGCCCGTACAGTAAATGTTACGTGTCCAACAACATTTGATGGCGGCCGGAGTTGAGGTCAAGGAAATGGAGAAAGCTCTTTTTTAATCACTAGTAAGCATTCATGCGAAACATTGTGCTTAGGGATGTGAAATGTCTTGTACTGTATGCAATATTTTATCATGGGCTGTCAGTTTGATGCCCTCATGATCAAATGGCTAAGGAATCCAACTGTTCGTGCATGGCTAAGTGATTACGTACGTATACATGCCATGTTTTTATCTCCAAACTTTCTCATGATTCTAGGCAGCTTTGTTTGTAATCAAGCAACAATCGGACCCGTTCTGGGCGCAACGTTGGGTCATTTTGTATTTACTAAGTACACCACACAGTAGCTTGTGAGGCACTTGTGACGTATCCAAGCAAATTACTTAAATACAAACAACTGGGCAGTTATCGCTTAAGGTAGTTCCCTGCACAACGGGATTGCAGTATGAATCAGCAAGGCCAGTCATGAGCCATGTCGACTTAGTGCTAATATGTTGTACGAACACAACATCATGCTGCCAACAAAGCTGAAACTTCAGCTAGTTAGTTAGTTAGTTAGTTATTATAGTTTTATAGTGAGCAAGCGACTAAGATGATCTTAAGGGCGGCGCTGTCATGGATGCAAAACCTGAACAGTGTACAGAAAACACTACCTTCAGCATGAAAAGCTTCACATTGGGAGTTAAAGACATGGTAATCAAGTTGTCTGGAATGCACAATGTTAACAGATGGAGATATGGCGGTCGATTTTGGTTGGATAACTTTACATGCGTGGATCTCGCAAACCAAACGTCTGAGCGTAACTAGATTCATGGGATAAAATAAAATGTTGCTGTTTTTTTCCAAAATAATTAGGGTGGTCATTGTGAAAGTTTTACGTATCAATCAGATCAAAATGGCTAAAAGAGTGAAAGTGTCAAACCCCTACAAATCATACAAGTAAATGAAGGAAGACTTGAAAATGTAACTCCAGTGTAGAAATTTCAGAAGTTTTTAAGTACCACCCACTCGACGTCCTTACTATATTTGTTCAAAATTTACTGCACTATGTATTATGGTTCTAAACCATCGCTGAAAAGGTGGTTGATATAGGCTATTATTTGTTTTGTTTCCTCTGCATTGAAGACAACACAGTCTCCTCTTTGAATGCTGCCACCAACCAGTACCTTCATCTGAGGGTTGCGAGCATGGGGCTGGTCTTAAGCTACGGTTCCGTAAGCACCAATCCGATACGAATACGCGAACCCATTACGGTGATGCAATTTTTCTTAAAAATTGCTTCTTTATCGTTCAAAGTCGGATACATTGGGCATATAAAAACACACAAACATGATTAGGACTTGCACGAACCTTTTTGTTTCGGACCCGCATCGTATTCAGATCGAATTCGTATCGGATTCGTGTTTGTGGAAGCGTAACTTTAAGCTACAGTTTCGTAAGCACGAATCCAATACGAATACCATTCGAACCCATTCGCAATGCAATTTTCTTTCACAATTGCGTCATCTTTGATCGAAGTTAGATGCGAATTTATTTCCCTAACAGGCATATGGAAACACATAAAGATAAGGACTGGCACAAACGTTTCTGATTTGGACCCGCTTTGGATTCGGATCGAATTCGTGTCCAATTTTTGTTATGGAAGAATAGCTTAAAGCATATGTTCTGTTGTCAAGCTACCAGATTTGCACAGGCACTGATCTGACTGGCCGATTCCGAACTTCTTGTGGAGATGGCAGTTCACTTTGTTATAACCTGTGAATAGTCGGAAGACGACCCTACGGGCTCAGGTGTGATCAACAAATGGTACATTTGTAACTGTTTTGCTGTAGATGGAATGTTCATGCGGCTACTTTAATCCAGACCAACAAGGTAACTGTCAAGCGTTTACAATGCAGAGAATAACCCAAAAGAAGAAAGAAGAACGCTTTGAAAGGATATCTACTTTGTTTTCTGCTGGACTGTTTTTGACAGTTTTGTCTTTTGCATAGGACAGTTTAGTTATTTGTTTGTTTGTTTGGATTTAACGCCGAGCAGGTGACTAAGGCCATATCACCGCGTGCATAGGACAGTGTTCTATCCACTTGAGTTATTGCGGATCTCTTCATTGCCAGTCTGTCTGCAGTATATATATATATATATATATATATATATATATATATATATATATATATATATATATATATATATATATATATATATATATATATATATATATATATATATATATATATATGTGTATATATATATACACATATATATATATATATGTGTGTGTGTGTATACACACACACACACACACACACACACACACACATATATATATATATATATATATATATATATATATATATATATATATATATATATATATATATATATATATATATATATATATATATATGTGTGTGTGTGTGTGTGTATACACACACACATATATATATATATGTGTGTGTATATATATATACACACACATATATATATATATATATATATATATATATATATATATATATATATATATATATATGTGTGTGTGTGTGTGTGTGTGTGTGTGTGTGTATCCAATGGAACACAACTGTGTGCTGTGTGCAGATGAGAGGTTAGTCAAAGACAAAACATTCAAGTATTTATATCCGCGTGTTTATTGGTCCGCAGGATGGAGAAGGGCATCAGTGAAAAACGCAGTCGCATCAGATGTCTCTGGTATGGTAGCGCCAGTCTTTAACCCGCTGTGAGATGGCCTTAGTTGCCTGCTCGGCGTTATACCCAAATAACTAACTAACAGTCTTTAGGGCTTGTAATTGTGAACTGTCGTTGGTGGTGCACTTGCTGGTGGCAACATAGATCTCTGCTTCTCTATCTCCTGCGTATTGGATGTAGATTCCAGATCTTCTGTCTGTGAAATCAGTTGCAGACGTTGGTCCAGACATTTTGTGGGTATTAGGTCTGGATGTGATCTTTCTTGTAGGGCTTGCGTTCTGCATTACACTGGGTATCCTTCTTCTGCTTCAGCAGGATTAGGTGTTCAGCTGTGTGATTCTGGGAAGGATTCTCTTATTTCTTTCTTATCTTTGTTCTTGGGGAATCTCCTTTGGTTTGGGATTTAGGTGATTTGATTTCTCTGTTGAAGGATTCTGATCTGATGAACAAAGATGAAGTGCTTTACGCTAGCCTTTTTTTTTTTACCCTGACATCTTCTGTCTGATCGGGTGATCCTGCAGTCATTTAAATAGCTAAAATGGGAACAGACCGTATATTTAACAGGTTTCAAATTTACCATTTGTTTGCTTGTTGTGACTCAGAACCGTCTACGTTTGCGTTGATACAGCACTGTATTGTTTAAGACCATTTCTTGTTACTTTTGGAATCTTCTCTCCATTGAAGTACAGATTAATTAGTTTATAACAAGAGAACACACATTAGCTGCTTGCGTTCATATGAACACACACACGAGCTGGCTCGATCCATACCAACTGCTGACACACACGAGCTGGTTGCATACATACGAACCGGGGACACACGCGAGCTGGTTGCATTCATACGAACTGGGGACACACACGAGCTGGTTGCATCCATACGAACTGGGGACACACACGAGCTGGTTGTATTCATACGAACCGGGGACACACACGAGCTGGTTGCATCCATACGAACTGGGGACACACACGAGCTGGTTGTATTCATACGAACCGGGGACACACACGAGCTGGTTGTATTCATACGAACCGGGGACACACACGAGCTGGTTGTATTCATACGAACCGGGGACACACACGAGCTGGTTGTATTCATACGAACCGGGGACACGTGAATAGCAGCATCTTTTGAATGGTAATCAGTTCCCAGACACATTTATCATGCTTAAATACCAACATAGATGCATGTTATCGAATGATTTTAGCAAAGTTCATAACAGTTTATCTGTTTTTAATCATCGGCTACATCCATACAAACCGGGGACGTCTGATTGTATCCCTACAAACTGGGGACGTGTGTGTACAAAGTTTCATCATCTTAAAAGCCCATTGTTTTCAACTTCACAGCCCAGTACTAATATATTTGTAACAAATGAACATAGATCTATGTGCTGAAGAGGTTGAAAGCAAAATATCTTCTATCAGATCCTTGTATTTGAGCATGGGTTGTAACCATACGAACCGGGGACCCGTGTGTATAATCCTATAAAAGTGTGTGTCCAGATACACACACCATGGGTTGTAACCATACGAAACGGGGACCTCGTCAGATTTTGCTCATATTTCACCAGTAACATTGTTTTGAGTCATAATATACGTCGCAAATGATAACTCAAATCGTCTGGAACCGGGGACGTCCCCGGTTACTGGAGGTCCCCGGTTCGTGGGTGTATAACCCGTGTGTGTCCCCGGTTCACGGGATGTACATACTCACACACACACACACACACACACTCACTAACACTCAAACAACACAGACACGCATATACAACTTACCGGTTTACAGAGCTTACGTCATACATCTCAACCGGTAAATAGTCCCATGAATAAATTATAACAAAACCATCCGGTCAAATTAACACTAACTGGCAAGACTTAGTCCGATCCAGTCATGCCTGAGTCTAAAAACTATCTTAGTCTTTCCAAAATGTTATACATATCTAAATGAGGAACAACCTGACGAGACTATTTTGGGGCCTGTATTGACTGAAGGGAATGTCCCCATAGCAGGATTGAAATTGAATAGCAGGTGTCAAGAGCTGTGATCACCTGACAAAAGGGCTTTCTGCTAGCGTGCGTGGGGAACAGGTGGGTAAACAGGTCTTTCTATGAAAGGTAGATTTGATAATAAGATAATTACATGGACTGTGTGGGGTTTGTTTGCTTTAACATGGAGACCTTTAGGTGGGGCAGGGTCACTACACATGACATCACAATTGATTTGTAAGACATTTCAGGCCCACTGCCAAGTGAATGCCAACCGGCGTTACATCTTGACTAAAATTGTATTGATAATAATCATAATGGTGAGCCTGAGGTATGCTATTAGGTTTATAACAGGGAGATGAATAAAAATGAAAGGGAACACGTGACACATTCATTGTTTTAAGGCAGTCTCCTCTCAGCTAGTTAGAGTGGCAAGGGCCTCTTAATCTGTGAAGCATGCCATTTATAAGCCCACTGTTGGTCATAATAGCTCTTAAAGGACAGGCAAGTCTTCTTGTCTGGGGTAAACTCAAAAACTATTGACTACATAGATGACTGGTGAAAACGTATGTAGTTACTGTTCAGTGTAACTTCCTAGAAAAAACATGATTTTGCTTGATAACAATTTTAAAGTTGCCTGCAATTTTGTTTTTTGTTTTAAATTTTATTATTACAATATAAATGAACCCTGATGAACTCCTTTTATTGAATGATATCAATGCTGTAGAGAACAAAGACTTAGACTCGAAAAAAACAGCGTCTTTTGTCTGTAGTTGTGTCAGGCAAATCAAAGGCTTATCTCGGTAAACAATACATGACAGAGGATGTTGAATCTCTAACCTCTGACGAGCTAATCAAGCTTCATTCAAAATATGAAAACCATATTGCTTCACTAATGACTCGTGATTTGAGTCGATCTCTTGTATGCCTACACACAAAAGCAGTGAGTCACTTTCTACCTGTGGATTGTGACAGCCTATCACACGACCTTGAAAGCAATCCTATTGTTTCAAGTTCAATTGGTAAATTAGCATGCCTCATGTTTTACAAGTTTGGAAATTACCTTGCACATGTCGTAACATTACTAGTTACTGGGAGTCATATTGATTTTTCAAAAATAAATTTTACTGCAGAAGAAAATGGACGAGACCCAGACGACTCCACAACCAAACCCCTACCCTGTTTTGACACAGGTTCAAACTGTGACTAAGGTTAAAAGTCCAGGCCGCATTGAGTCAGGAAAAAGATTAGCCGAATGGAACAAGCAGAAAAAATTACAGCTTCAAACACAAACAGAAAAGGTTCATGAAACTAACCAGGTGTCAGGACCATCAGGACCGTCAGGACCATCAGGACCATCAGGATCAGTGTCACTACTATCACACCCACAACAAAGTGAGAGACAAACAACTAAGTCTAACCCTGACCCTAACCCTGACCCCGAACCTCAATCAACAAAATATATAATTGCCGGATTTGTTGTCGGATTTGGTTACATAGGGTATCAATTATACAAAAAATACAAACCACAGACTCATACAGTGACCAAAAAATCAGACACTCCAAAAACAAAACCAGAAGTCGCCACATTACCAGTAACACCCAAAGCCATTGACCCATTTTATATGCAGTAAATAAAAATATTATTTTAATTTTTATTGCCTTAGAAAATGAGCGACACAAAGAACATAATGAACCTTGTGTATCATTCTGCCGTAATCAGCGGACTAGCAGTAGCTTATTCTATGCTGGGAAAAAAATCTACTCAAAATGAAATCAGCAGACTTGAGTAGATTAGACTTTGAAGACAGCGCTAAGCTAATTGTAGTTGTAAAAGCGTCGATTGTGACAAAAGATTTTCTTGTTAAGCAAGGAATTATTCCTGAAAATGTTTCTATGTAAATAAAAATAATATGGCGACTTTGGCAGTAATAATTGGAGGCACGATGGTCAACGCCCTAGCATTTAGCGGCTCAAATTATCTCTTTTCAAAAGTAGGTAGAGAGGAATCTGCAGAAGAAATGAAGCGTCACAATGAGGCATCAGAGAAACTCGCTCAAGCGCAGCAGGATTATGAAAAGAATAGAATTGAGAAACTTGATTTCATTAATGAAAAACTGAGGCTAGAAGGCCACGCACAGCATACGTTTTCAAATACAGACAAAGCAATCCGTGAGTATTTTCTTGTCACTGGTAATGACATGTCTATCCCAAAACCAAAACTTAGTGACTACTATCAACCGAGTACAGAACAAAGAAACGGGGAGATAATCTTTGTTCTAGTGGGAATGACATTTGTATTTTTTACTGGTCTTTATATTGCTAGAAAAAATGGCAGCCGAAAATAAACTATCAAAAATATATTACTCCCCATCAGGCTATTGGAAAGGAGCAAAAGCTATTCAGAAATTACATGCCGCTGTGGGCGGAGATATAACACTCAATCAAGTCAAACAATGGTTACAGAGACAGGCAATTTGGCAGATATATCTCCCTGCTCCAAGAAAGATATCTAGACCCCATTTTGAAAACACTACCCCCAATGACACACATCAAATGGACCTCCTGTTCCTACCACATGATACAATAAGAAAGAAACGATACAAGTACGCTTTGACTGTCGTAGACATTGCTTCAAGGTATAAAGACGCTGAACCCATATCTGACAAAACAGCTACCACAGTTGCTACAGCATTATCAAAAATATATAGTCGAGGCCCTTTAAGATACCCCAGACTAGTGCAAGTTGATGATGGATCTGAATTCAAAGGTGCTGTTAATCAGTTATTTGTGAAGCATGGCGTAATAGTCAGACGAGGCATTCCAGGTGTACACAGATCACAGGCAATTGTAGAGAACTTTAACAAACAGTTATCAGAGAGACTTTTCAGTTACCAGTATTCAAAGGAACTCATGCATGACACCCGGAACACAGAGTGGGTAAAGAGATTACCACATGTGATAAAAGCAATGAACAATGAAGGACACCCAAAACCTGCTGATGCTATTAAATTGAAAACAATTACAGACCCAAAAACAGGACCAACCCCAGCTCCAGACACAAGTTTGTTTACTAAACAGGTGAGATATTTATATCAACCTGGAGAATCAGAAAACGACGTGAAGCGCAGGGCAACAGACACCATCTGGTCAACGTCTGTACACAATATAAAAAAAATAGTCCCCGGTCCTGATGCAACAATATATTATCTGTATGACCCTGCGCCACAGAGGGCATTTGTCAGAGAAGAATTACAGATTATTCCCCCAGACACCGTTACTCATTTCAGTAACTAACTCATCAATTAATTCATCAACCAGTTCATCGGCTATGTCTTCAGATAACTTAAGCCTGTAATGTCCAGGTGCATAAGCTTTTTATTTACTGAAAAACACACGCTTTGTGTCCCCAACTGCAAGTGACTTCTTATGTGTTTGGATTATTTCAAGATTATGTTTGTTTGATCTCAGTGACTTGTTTGGATAATCAGGCATTAATACACCATCTAATACTTGCTTATAATGTTCATGACGGATGTCTTTATTTTTTATTGCTGTTTTTTTTATTCCTTTGGCTTTCGACTGACTACCTTTCTGATGCAGTATAGAATACATTTTTGATCTCAGACCAACGTACTCAACTATTGGCACACCATTCAGTTCATCCTTAAACTTACCAGGCACTTTTTTGTTTTGTGTGCTGTACAGTGGATGATCCTTTGGGTAGTCAGACGTGTCATACATGTGTAACTCTGTTTTCATGTCTTCATAAAAGTCTTCAGTACACACGTCAATAATCATAGAGTCAGTGTCAGTGTATAACAGACGACACTCAGGATACTTCAGTTTGAAGTAATCATAATAAAATTCAAGCATCAACAGTTTTGACAACTCAAGAATTGCCATACCAACGAATACTGGCTTGTCCAGTTTAACAATCTTTTTTTTTGAGTGACACTGCATACAATGATGAATGAAACTCTTTGTACCCCGTGTACTGTGGTTTACCTGTAAGTTTAATTGCACCTGATTCAGTTGTGACTAGTCTCACATCTTTGCGGTTATGAGGATTTTCCATAGTCTTACCAAAACAGGCATTGTTCATAAGCTTAAAGAAGTCTTTGTCAAATGCAGTGTTGCCGTCCCTCGCACGCAATGTTGTGTTCTTCATTATATAATCTTTCATAAAAGCACTCTGATCAAATTGAATACCACTGTGAACTTTCTTTAGTACTAACCCATGCCTGATGTAAAACTGTAACAATCGATAGTGACAAACGTAATTGAATTTGTCATTCAAATTCGGTACAAGTTTAGTGTCTTCTTTTTTTCCTGTCATACTCATTTTCTCAACTGCCAACGGATAATCATTGTGGTAATCATGTAGATGGTGTGGGTACTCTAGATCTACTTCAAAGATCCAACCCTTTGGATCGTTTTGGTCAAGATTCATAATATTGATTGCTAACCCTGACTGTGTTACATCATACTGTGACAAATCATACAGACAAAAGTTTTTCAAGGGCAATAACTCACACATCGCCCAGCCATACAAATTGTTAGTGTCTACATAGGTAATGAATGACCTTGACCTTGAGGGGTCAAACCCAAGGTCACCATGACCCGGGCCGTCCATATATTTGTTGTTGGCTCTGGCGTAATTATTTGCTGCAATACTAATGCCTCCCCTCAATCCACGTTCCACCATTTCACCCATCGTACGATCAGACAACAGGTCTATAGATATCTTAATGGATTTCAAAAATGCATCCCATGTCATGCCAGGACTAGTTATGTAACAAGCAGGGTCAAGCTTGTAGTGTAACAAACCCTTTTCACGGTAACTTTCAAATACATCTGCTAGCAAACAAATGTCAGCTTTCAAGTACTGGTCATGATAGTCACCAATAGTCTGACACCCTAACTTCCCCCACGCATCAAGTGCATGTTGGTAATCAGAGTCAGAAATACCTTTACCATTAAGTGTAGAATAAAATTTCTCTTTTGGTGGCAGTCTCCTTTCTTCAAACACAACCCAGTGATCAATGTACTCATATGGATACACACCTTTCTTAATCAAGTCTGGTTCAAAATATTTACTCATTATTGGATACTCAGTCAAACCTTCTGCCAAACTAGCAAGTCCTAAAGACAAATGTTGCATAGAGTCATAAAATGCTAATTTGTCTAACCTAAAAGTCAAATATTTCTCAGTTGTCTGCGCAATACAACTAATGTTTTTGTAAGACTCATCCACAGCCTGCATGATAATGTGTGAATCATATCCTTTGAGATTGTGAAAAAAGATTGGTAACTTATATGTCTTAGGATCTGTTTTTAATAACAAGTTACAATTGTTATGTGCAGCACCTCTGTAATGCCCAGTTATGTGATCATGGTCATGAACTTTATCACCCTGGAGGGGTTGTTCACAAATCCAACACGTCTCAGCTGTATCAAATTTCAGTTTGTCTTCTTCTGTCATTACCAAAGGCATCTGACATGTTGTGAGATACTGTACTACCTGACTATACAGATGTCTCATTTCTGTTAAAAACAGACATGCTGCATTTTCACCCCTGTAGATAACAGGTTCTGTATGCTGTCCGTCTGACCTAACAATAATGTATCCAAAAGAACACACCACTTGGTCACTCATCTTTACAGTCTTTGGTAATGACTCTGGAACAGGACCTTCATATGGTACTACTAATGATTCAAAATCAGCATACACTACAAACGGCAGCTTTTGTTGATTCCCATAGTTCTTAAAATAAACTTGACTACCAGGATCTGGATACTTAAGTACAGTTTGTATGTCATCAGCCGACCTACAGTGTAAAACATGTTTGTGCGCTACTGCAATAGAAGAAAATCTTTGTAAACATTTCTTACACACTTCTTGTTTACCATTGTGTTTTGTTGTATGCCCATGAATTAGACGTGACATACTCCTGATAATTGTGTAGTGGAAGTTATCATTATCTCCGGCAGGGCCTATTAGCAACATGTCAACATGTTTATCTTCTGACTGTCCATATGTTGGAGCAAGTGGTGATACTCTAATGGGTTGTAACTTGTCAACAGACTCATTATCCCACACATACACATTTACAGATATACCAGGATTTAGTTTTTCAAACAAGTCTGTGTCTTCTATTTTAACAGGGAACTCAATGCCACTGAAGTTGAGGTCATTTACAAATTTGGTGTAGTTAGATACACGTTCAGGTTTTGATTTTATAAAGTGTAGTTTAGCAAGCACACACCACATAAAACAATAGTTGTCATTGTTCTGAATATTAACAACAGCCTTTTGGTTTGCAACCTCTGTTGGCAGTGGTATCCATGATTTGCCTAGTATAGGATGATACCTTGACTATTTAGTTGTAGTTCATGTACATGTCCTTCGTGGCAACCAGACCCCTTCATTTTCGCACTGTCAATTGCTTGGAGGAAGTCAGGTAATAGTCTGTCTCTAAACACGTTCTCTAATTCCCTTCTTGTGTTAACTGTGTGTTGTCTTGTTGATATGTACGATGCAATCACTTCACCGTCTACTCTAGTAAATTCTATTTTAGCAACAATCTGTATCTTCACACTGCCTGTAAGAAGATTATCTTGTATGACAGAAAAAGAGTTTTCTATTGATTCATAAACATTATTAGTATTTGATATAGGCAAATCTGTTGTGTGAAACACGTATCTTAAGCTTGATGAGCCTGATGGGTTTGAACATTGTCCGTCATTTTTATTTGTCGGACAAAATAATAAATGAAAAAAAAAATTACCGCTG
Organism: Semisulcospira habei; assembly: GCA_036245525.1. Taxonomy (NCBI): domain Eukaryota; kingdom Metazoa; phylum Mollusca; class Gastropoda; family Semisulcospiridae; genus Semisulcospira; species Semisulcospira habei. The sequence goes on from BTPG01000001.1 coordinate 270,906,789, forward strand.
AAACACCATATGTAAAACTGTATTATCTGTAGTTATGATAAACAAGTCAACTACTTTCCTGGTGTTTGTCCTGCAGGTGTAATATCACTTTATTGAATGTAACACTTTCAATGTAACAATGTAGTTTTCTTAATTGATCAAATATGTCTTCACACAGTACCTCAAACCAACGCAAGTGGCCACTGTTAGCATTATAAACTTTAAAAGCATTTGTCTTAAGATCAACAGTCTCATAATCATAACGTGGTAATCCATCTGAATATTCCAAAGTAACATTATATGTCGTGTATATTCTTATTGTCGGTGTTGAGAGTTTAAAGCTTGGTTCAAACACACGTGATTTTAAGTCAGTAAAGTGCATAACATCTTTGAAGCATTCTGTAACATCAAATACTTGGGTTTGTCCATCTGTCATTTTTTATTGGACAAACAAATGTATAAATTAATTCACCAACCCATACCCTGTGGGCTGATCTGTCTTTAAAATGAGCTTTAGATGCTTAGTTGATTTCAGTTTATTTTTTACATCATCTCGTTCATGCTTATTTGGGATGACATCATTCCCTCTGAGACAGTCTTTAAAGCTGTCACGATCCTTACAGTAAAACAAACAGATAAACTTTAACTGTTCTCGGTCATAATAAATTGGAAGTCTTGACTGGTATTGATTTTTAATGAGTCTGGCTAGTTCAGTATGTGTGACAATTTCATATTCCAAAGAAATGTTAGAGATCTTATATGTTGCACTCAGATCAGATGATTTAATAATTTTGGAGTAGTCATTGAAAGTTAGTTCAAAACTCAGACGGTCATTCAGTGCCCCTTGATAATAAGGCAAATGTGCTGTTAGGATTTCAAACTCAAGTGGAATGTAAAACCTAGTTCCATATGTTTCTGCTAATATAATGTCTTTGGCTACCCCAGTAGTTACCTTATCTCCGGCATTGATTCAAAGTTTACCAACATTATCAGACTGTATGCCTTGGTAAATACGATCTTCTCGTTTTTCTCTTGTGAGCCACAAATCTTTGTAACAGTAAAATACATCGGAATCATCAAGACTAAACACTTCCTGTCCTTCAAGTTTTACTTTAATAGTTCTAACAATTGCTCTGCCAAGATTGTCAACCAGTGTTCTGTTTGCATCTGCATCTGATGATAGTTCAATATTAAATGCAAGGCGTGCAGTGCCAGGAACAATAACTTCACTGGGACCTAGGTTTGGAAACTTTACTGTAAGAGTTTGGTTCTGGTCTATGGTACTTGGATTGTTTGTGATGACGATTGATTGTCTAATGCCCTTAACACCAAGAGGCTCACGTAGTTTACTGTATGAGTCTAACTTTGATCCGTAAGACTGTGTCATTTTTATTATGAACAATAAAAAATATTAAATTAATAAAACAATGGCAGCAGGAGGATTTAATCATGAAGATTTTGAAATGGATGTCATGGATGCCTCAGATACCAATATCACAGATATGACTGGAATGGTAACAAGTAGTAGTATGTATCATGAACTGTTAAAAGACAAAGTAAACTCATTTTATGACAGTGTTGGAGTGCGTCCAGATGTAATAGATCCTAATCAGTTTGAATATGATAAAGGACACTTATTTGTAAATACAGACAGAGGGAAAATAAATCTAACACATAAAAACAATCCTTCTAAGTTTAGAGCTTTAAGTACAATTAAAGGTGAAGTCGGTGGTAACTCTGGGTTGGCAAGGTACCTTGGAATTGGAGGGTCTCCTGTCACGCCTAGACTGGTTAGTGTTCTTCACGACACGCAAACAAAGTTGCCAACAGGGCAACAAATTGAAATGGCACCTGTAACAAGCCTACCAGAAATAGCAAACACAGTGATACAAGAAACTTCATTTACTGAAGGACAAATAAATGACGCTATGAAAACAATAGATGACCCACCTTTGTCAATGCGGGAGATAATTGGCTTGGATAAATCATTACAGACGATAAGAGGTGAGATGGTGAATAATGTTGCCAAACTGGGTGAGCTTGATAAACACATAGAACGTGAAAAAGAGAAACTGGCTACCGCAGACAATGGAAATCTTGACACAGAAATGAAATAAAGAATACAACACAGATTAAATGATTTGCAGATAGAAAGATCAGGAAGGTTAGAAACAATTAGTATTGGAAGACAAAAACTTAAAACACAGGTCAACAGAATTAGGGAAACTATTCAGAAAATACTTCATGAAGACACTACTCTGGCTGAGAGATTGAAAACACTTTTCAGAGAACAAGGTATCACAATTGCTAGTTTAATTACAGCTCTTGGATTTATTATCAGTACTGTTGTGTTAGCTGTCTCTGGTGCTGGGGGCGCAAGCGGTGGTGGGGGTCCAACCCCGGCACCTCCAGGTCCACCAGCACCTCCAGCAGATCCAAAAGATTTACAGTCATGGGTAAAGAAACAACTGTCTCACATATCAGACTTGCTTAAGAAATTGGCTGAGAAAGCAGTGGATGCTTTGCCTGGTGTTATAGGCACAGTTGTCAGTTGGATGATTACTACAGCAGCAAAGGTAGTTGGGTTTATGGCAGAACATGTGTGGGTATTTTTGGTTACAGTAGGAGGGTTGATGGTGGGTTATTTAATGAAACAGATAAAGAAGTAAAACCCCTAACCCCGTTAGGCCTATTACCAATGCAGTTCTCTCTGACTCATGTGTGACCGGGGTTGACTGTACTGGTTGTATGGGTGCCGGTGTTGGGGCCAGGGCCAGGGCCGCGGGTGTTACCATCTGTAATGGTTTTAACATCTGAACATGTGTGGTTGTTGCTCCTAAGTTTACAGACTGATTGAGTCCTAATTTTTGATCACGACCTGCAACAATGATTTCATTATTATAATTTGTTATTGTACCCATTTGGAGTTGAAGGTCAGATGGCAACATGTATAACCCGATGCCAACTACAAAGTCAACTTTTGATCTCGCATATCTGAGAACGTCTTGGTAACGCTGTATGCTTGATGGGAGATCAACCACTGAATTAATTGAATCTTCAAGATTTGCAAGAAACTGTTTTTGTGCTTCAAATTTACCACTTCCATTCAAAATATTCGATTTTGTTAATGATTGTGCTCCTAGTAAACACCAGACATATGTTCTGATTGACTCATTGACGCGCTCGACTCCAGCTTGAGTAAACCCGTCACTCTTGTCTAAAATAAATGTGGTCCACGCATTAGACTGTTTCTGCTCAATGGAACCTATCCAGACTTGTGATTTTGATGAGAATGAAGTGTAACCAGGGTAATAATCTTGAGGGTATTGTCTGTGACTCATAGCATAATACAATGTACCCATTCCGTTGTGATCATCAAGTTTTTGTGTAAAGTCATACTTAGTGCTTATGTTAAACTCATTACAAATCCGTTCAAACGCTTTCATATCCATGGGGTTGTTATACCTGTTGAAACTAGATTCAGTTGGCACTGGTGTATGCAGTTCTGACAGTATACGTCTAAGCTGGTAATAAACATGAAAACGATATACTGACCTAATAAGTTTGTTTGAGTGATTTAAGTGGTCTGTAAATGAAACACCACAGCCTGTAGTAGAACACAGTATAGCAAAGTTGAGTTGGTTTTGAAACATCTGTAGTGGACTTGAAGACCACTTTCTTGCAGTAGCATCGTCTGTTATTGGAGGGTTTAGGTAATGATCAAAAGGGTTGGGTACTTTGACTTGAAATAAATCTTGTTCACTTACAGCTATATTGAGCTGGTTTAGTTGAATTATTTTCTGTTCATAAGTAGGTGCAACATTATATTTGGCATTCACATTAAATTGAAATGCATTTGTAGTAACGCTTGTTGGTGATTTAAATTCCATCCTTCTTTTTTATGAGATAATAAAAATGTTTATTACCTTAACAAATCTTGATACTAGCAAACCAGTGTGGTTAACTAATGGGATTGATAATCGTGATGGTAGCAAGGCTGTAGCTATCCATGAAATATTCTTTACAGTAAAATGGTTTAATGTAACAGATGATATAAATTATTATGTATCTGTTAGTAATGAATCCTCTCCTATTGAGAACCATAAAATAACATCTGGGTATTATGACTTTTGTACATTAGCTAACTGGTTTCAAAGTAAAATAAAAATTAAAGCAACTTTAAATCCAGCTAACTTACTTGTTACATTAGAATTTTCTTCTGAGCGTAGGATAACATTTTCAGATGATCTTCTATTATTACTTGGTTTAATAAATGAAACTGAAGCTAAAACAAAGCTTTGAAAAATAGAGATGATTGATGGAAAATTAACTGGAAAATATCCTGTTCATTTGTCAGTACATACAGTACTAATTGTTTATTTGAAACAACTGAACACAACTGAGAATGTTCACAATGGAAAGCCTTCAACTTTGTTGAGATGCTTACCAACTGGAACTGCACCCTATTGTGAAAGTGTGGTTGCTAGATTTCCTAATTTGCAGTTTAAAAAATTAGGTTCTAGTTTCTTTGAGTCACTGAGTATATCTGTAACTAATCAGGATAACAAACCAGTTGTTATGCATGATTTTAGTGTTGTGTTGGAAATTAAATAATTTTATTTTTGTTTATAAAAATGAGTGGCCTTGGTCCAAAGCCGAGAATCATACCAGTTGCATGTCCAGTAACAGAGTTGAAAGATTTGGCAGACGTACAGGATTTTGAGAAGGAAGGGGAAATTGGAGAAATATATGGTTTTGAACTTGATTCAACTGGTATGTACAAGCGGAAAGTAATTGTTGACATGAAAGACGGTGAAAGACAGATTCCTAAACTTGGTCAGCTGCGTGATGTTACTGTACCAGTTGCACCTACTCTTGTAAATAACGTACCCTACAACTTAATACATGTGGGTAATAAGTGGGTTGTTTCACCTGTGCCGGCACCAGCACCCGTAATTGACTGGGACATAAAGATTGAATTTATTAGTCCTTATGTATACACTGATGATGAAGGCGCCTTAGTGTTTAGGAAGGTTGTTAATTCTGGGCCGCTGATTGCAAGTCTTGTTCCAAGTTTTGCCCCAGACAACAATAGCAGAGATAAACTGAAAGTTGAAAATTATGAGAAACGACGGTATCTTCTTACAACTAGAAAGGGAAGATCAGATACTTCTGTTGTGTTTATGCCAGCAAGCTTAGTCGTGGCTAGAGAAGCGACAATAGTATTTGAAATTATCTTGAGATCTATAGATTCTGTGAAAGAGGCAAATATTGCACAGGGAATAAAACTTACATGGGATGAAACAGTATCAGAATCAACAAAGGTCTTTATTGCTATTACAAAAAAATGTAGATGTTATTAATGTTTCGAGCAGTGTTCCGGCTGTCAAGGTGGTTGTCGACAAAACAACTTTTGTTCGTCTAAGTTACATAAACCTTGAACACATTGATCTTGTTTCATTTTATTATGCCAGCAAATTGTATACTTTTGACGAGTTGCAAAATGTAATTGCTGATTAAATAAAAAATATTTGTGAATAAAAAAAATATGGTAAACTTCTATCCACAACTACCGACGACGCTTGCGCCTGAGACTGTGTTGTCGTTTGCGCTTGATCCACATATGCCAATTGCATCAGATAAAACATTACAGGCAGAAGCATTCAGATTAAATAATATTACAGAAGCAATTAAATATTTGGAAAGTGAAGAAGCGAGGTACTCCAGATGCAAAAGGAGGTATCAGACCATTTTCAATTCTGTACATAATACATCTATGGCTGTTGGCGCTTTTTCAGCTGGTTGTTCTGTAGGAGGTATGTATTGATTTCAACTGGAATTGGAAGTTTGGTTGGAATCGGACTGGAAGGAGCTAGCATTGCCACAGGACTGGCTTGCTTTGGTTTGGATGCCATAAACAAGAGGTTTCACACAAAGTTAGAAAAACATGAAGCATTGAGTATGCTGGCAAGTGCAAAACTGAGTAGTCTTAAACTTATTATAAGTAAAGCATTGCAGGACAATTTTATTAGTGATGAAGAATTTAAGCGGGTCCAGGATGATTTAAATAACTACAAACAAATGAAATCAGAAATACAAAATAAAATGCGTAGTCAGTCTCCCATGAATGTTGAAGAACTGAAGGCTAGTTTTTTAGCAGAGGGAAAAAGGATAGGGGTACAGGAAACCACAGAAAAGCTACACAATCTTTTAAACAAATAAAAATCAGATTTGGTAATCGTTTAATAATGTCATACACTTCACAGAGAGATGTCATGCTACTTACACAGTTTAGGCCTGATTATTTAACCGCATCTGCACCACCGCCAGAGTACTACTGAGAAAAAAAGTTTTTTTATTGTCCTTGTATCTTGACAAATCTGACCGAGTAAGTTGTGACTTAAGTCAAGTTGTTGTAAGAACTTATAAGAACTTACAGTAAGAAATTAATAAGTTCTTATGGTAAGTAATTAATAAGTTCTTATGATAACTAACTTAAAGGTTACCTCTGCAGGTTCCTAAAAGTTAGTTGTAACTTATTAGTAACATATAAAGATCCACTGAAATCACTTAGACAGGTAAATGATTAGGTGTTGACAGAGACAATAGTTATAGAGAGAGACAATAGGAGATTTAAAGATAATTAGATCAATGAGGCCGCATCGGTCATGGTCGTCAGTTTTTAAAAATCAAAGGGTTGATTCAGAAATAACGGGGGTGTAATGGGGTACAAAATTTTAATATTAAAAATGACGTAATTTAATGGCCGATGTGTCATTATTGAAATCATTGACTTTTAAATCTCCTATTGTCTCTCTCTATAGGCGCGAAAGAAACTATGAAAAAAGTAAAAGGACTTATAAGCAATTGACGATAGTTTTGGTAATCCATTATTTTTGTCATACTCTTCACAAAGAGATGTCATGCCTGCTCATTTGACGCCATCAGCTCCACCACCAGATTATTACTAAAAAAGGTTTTCTTGTTGTCCTTGTAACTTGAGAAATCTGTCTGAGTGTCTTATTGACTTGGGTTAAGAACTTGTGATAACTAACTTCAAAGTTAACGTCAAAGTCACTTGTAAGTTGTAGGTAACTTTGAAATTAGTTATCAAGTAAGATCATAAGTATTCACAGGTCCAAGCAAAGTTTTTTTTTTTTTCATTATAAAATGAACCAAGACGAATTCTTCTAAGTGATATCTGTGCTGTAGAAAACAAAGACTTAGACTCGAAAAAACAACGCCTTCTCTCTGTTGTTGTTTCTGGAAAATCAAAAGCTTTTCTTGGTAAACAATACATGACAGAAGACATAGAATCTCTTACCGCTGATGAGCTAATCAAACTACATTCAAAATATGAAAATCACATTAGTTCACTAATGACACGAGATTTGAGTCGATCTCTTGTCTGCCTATATACAAAAGCTGTGAGTCACTTCCTACCTGTTGATACTGACAGTCTGTCACATGATCTCGAAAGCAACCCCATAGTTTCAAGTTCAATAGGCAAATTAGCATGCCTTATGTTTTACAAGTTTGGCAATTACCTTGCACCTGTGGTAACCTTGCTTGTAACTGGGAGTCATATTGAATTTTCTAAAATAAATTTTAAATTAGAAGAAAATGGACGAGACCCAGATGACTCCACATCAGAGTCCTGTCTTGACACAGGTTCAAACAGTGACGAATAGAGGCGGGAAAAAAATTAGCTGAATATAACAGACAAAAAAAATTACAGCTTCAGGCATTAACACAAAAGGCTCATGTAACTGACACACCATCAACAGCACCAGTGTTGCTACCATCAGGACCCACACCCTCACACCCCCCACAAAGTGAGAGACAAACAACTGAGTCTAAACCAACAAACAGTTGCTGGATTTGCTGTAGGATTATGTTACGTATGTTACCAATTATACAAAAAATACAAACCACAGAATCAAACAGTGTCCAAAAAAATCAAACACTCCAAAATTAAAAGAAGTCTCCACATTACCAGCAGTGTCAAAACCTTTGGACCCATTTTACATGCAGTAAATAAATTTATTATTTTAATTTTTGTGGTATAAAAAAATGAGCGACGCAAATAATAATATCATGAACCTCGTCTATCACTCTGCCGTAATAAGCGGGCTAACCATTGCTTATTCTATGCTTGGGAAAAGTCTTCTCAAAATGAAATCAGCAGACCTGAGTAGATTAGACTTCGAAGATAGTGCTAAGCTAGTAGCAGTTGTCACAGCATCGATTGCCACAAAAAAAAACTTCTTGTTAAGCAAGGAATTATTCCAGAAAATGTTTCTATGTAAATAAAAAATATGGCAACAATAGCTATTATGATTGGTGGGGCCGTTATTAACGCACTTGCATTTAGTGGATCAAACTTTCTCTTTTCAAAAATGGGTAGAGAGGAATCTGCAGAAGAAATGAAGCGTCACAATGAGGCATCTGAAAAACTGGCACAAGCTCAACAGGATTATGAGAAGCAAAGAATAGAGAAACTTGATTTCATCCGTTCAAAACTCAGGCTTGAGGGTCACGCACAGCATACATTTTCAAATGTCAATGACGCGATTAAAGAATATTTTCTTGTTACTGGCGAAGACATGACCATTCCGCAACCAAAACTTAGTGACTATTACCAACCAAGCCCAGAACAAAGAAATGGAGAAATAATATTTGTTCTAGTAGGAATGACATTAGTATATTTTACAGGAGTTTATATTGCTAGAAGAAATGGCAGACGCTAAACTATCAAAAATATATTACTCCCCAATTGGCTACTGGAAAGGGAATACTGCAATAGAAAAATTACATGCAGCTGTGGGTGGGGATGTTACACTAGACCAAATAAAACAGTGGCTTAAAAAGCAGGCAATTTGGCAAATATATTTACCTGCTCCAAAAAAAATAACAAGACCTCATTTTATAAACACTATCCCTAATGACACCCATCAAATGGATCTCCTGTTCCTACCACATGATACAATAAGAAAAAAACGATACAAGTATGCATTAACTGTTGTCGACATAGCTTCAAGGTACAAGGATGCCGAACCCATAACTGACAAGAATGCTGTAACAGTGGCCACTGCTTTAACAAAGATATATAGTCGTGGTCCTTTAAAATACCCTAGGCTTGTGCAGGTTGATGACGGATCTGAATTTAAAGGTTCTGTTATCAGTTATTTGCAAAGCATGGAGTGCTAGTGCGGCGAGGCATACCAGGCGTGCACAGATCACAGGCAATTGTTGAAACCTTGATGAGGATTTTCCATAGTCTTGCCAAAACAGGCATTGTTCATAAGCTTAAAGAAGTCTTTGTCAAATGCAGTGTTGCCATCTCTCGCACGCAATGTTGTGTTCTTCATTATGTAATCTTTCATGAAAGCACTCTGATCAAATTGAATACCTCTGTGAACTTTCTTTAGTACTAACCCATGTCTGATGTAAAACTGTAACAAGCGATAGTGACACACGTAATTGAATTTGTCATTCAGATTTGGTACAAGTTTGGTGTCTTCTTTTTTCCCCGTCATACTCATTTTCTCAACTGCTAATGGATAATCATTGTGGTAATCATGTAGCTGGTGTGGGTACTCCAGGTCTACTTCAAATATTCAACCCTTCGGATCGTTTCGGTCATGACTCATAATATTGTTTGTTAACTGTGTTATGTCATACTGTGACAAATCATACAGACAAAAGTTTTTCAAGGGCAATAAGTCACACATTGCAAATCCATAAAGGTTATTAGCGTCCAAGTACGTAATGAATGACCTTGACCTTGAGGGGTCAAACCCCAGGCCGTCCAGATATTTGTTGTTGGCTTTGGAATAATTGTTTGCTGCAATTCTAATCCCTCCCCTCAAGCCACGTTCCACCATTTCACCCATCGTACGTTCCAACAACAGGTCTATAGATATCTTGCTGGATTTCAAAAATGCATCCCATGTCATGCCAGGACTAGTTATGTAACAAGCAGGGTCAAGACTGTAGTGTAACAAACCCTTTTCACGGTAACTTTCAAATACGTCTGCTAGCAAACAAACATCAGCTTTCAAGTATTGGTCATGGTAGTCACCAATCGTTTGACACCCTAATTTATCCCATGCATCAAGTGCGTGCTGGTAATCAGAGTCAGAAATACCTTTGCCAGTTAGTGTGGAATAAAATATTTCTTTTGGTGGCAGTCTCCTTTCTTCAAACACAACCCAGTCACTGATGTACTCATACGGATATACACCTTTCTTAATTAAGTCTGGCTTAAAATATTTACTTGTTATTGGAAACTCAGTCAGTCCTTCTGCGAGACTAGCAAGCCCTAAAGACAAATGTTGCATGGAGTCATAAAATGCTAATTTGTTGTCCAGCCTAAAAGTCAAGTATTTTTCAGTTGTCTGGGCAATACAACTAGTTTTTTTCTAAGACTCATCCACAGCCTGCATGATAATATGTGAATCATACCCTTTAAGATTATGGAAAAAGATGGGCAGTTTGTATTTTTCAGGATCTATTTTTAATTTCAAGTTACAATAACCATGGGCAGCACCTCTGTAACGTCCAGTTATGTGGTCATGGTCATGAACTTTATCACCGTTCAGAAGTTGATCACAATATCCTAAAGGTTGTTCACAAATCCAACACATCACTGCTGTATCAAAATTCTGTTTGTCTTCTTCTGTCATCAACAAAGGCATCTGACAGTTTTCCAAATAATATACTACCTGACTATACAGTTGTCTCATTTCTGTTAAAAACTCAGCTGCTGCATTTTCACCTCTGTAGATAACAGGTTCTGTATGCTGACCATCAGACCTAACAAGAATATATCCAAAAGAACACACCACTTGATCACTCAACTTTATTGTCTTTGGTAATGATTCTGGAACAGGACCCTCATATGGCACAACCAGTGATTCAAAATCAGCATACACTACAAACGGCAGCTTTTGCTGATTAACATAGTTCTTGAAATAAACCTTGCTACCAGGATCTGGATACCTAAGTACTGTTTGAGTGTCATCAGCTGACCTACAGTGCAGGGTATGTTTATGTGCCACTTTTATAGAGGAGAACCGTTGTAAGCATCTTTTACATACTTCCTGTTTGCCATTGTGTTTTGTTACATGATTATGAATTAGTCGTGACATACTCCTAATAATTGTGTAGTGAAAGTTATCACCAGAGCTTATTATTAACATATCAACATGCTTATCTTCTGACTGACCGTAGGTTGGGGCAATTGGGGACACTCTAATTGGTTGTAACTTGTTCTCAGACTCATTATCCCATACATACACATTCACAGATATCCCAGGATTTAGTTTTTCAAACAGATCTATATCCTCTACCTTAACAGGGAAATCTATGCCACTGAAGTTGAGTTCGTTTACAAAATTGGTATAGTTAGATACACGTTCAGGTTTTGTTTTTACAAAATGCAGTTTGGCAAGCACACACCACATGAAACAATAGTTGTCATTGTTCTGAATATTGACTACAGCCTTTTTGTTTGCAACCTCAATAGGCAATGGTATCCATGATTTGCCTAAAATAGGATGATATCTTGACTGCTTCAGTTGCAGTTCATGTACACGGCCTTCGTGCCAGCCAGATCCCTGCATTTTTGCTCTGTCAATTGCTTCTAGAAAGTCAGGCAACAGTCTTTCTCTAAACACTTTTTCCAATTCCTCTTTTGAATTAACTGTGTGTTGTCTTGTCGAGATATACGAAACAATCACTTCACCATCTACCCTGGTAAATTCTATTTTAGCAACAATCTGAATCTTTACACTACCAGAAAGAAGATTATCTTGTATGACCAAAAAAGACCTTTCTATCGATTCATAGACATTAAAAATGTTTGATATAGGCAAGTCTGTTGTGTGAAACACGTTTCTTAAGCTTTGGGCATTGTCCGTCATTTTTATTTGTCCGACAAAATAATAAATAGGAAAATTACACTTTGTGTAATACCACTTTATTGACTGTAATCCCTATAATAATAAATATTTAGTTCATTTCCCAACAAATCAACCACTTCCCCGGTATGTGTCTTAAGGTCTTGTGCTCATGCTGCAGGTGTAATATCACTTTATTGACAGTAACAAATTCAATATAATCATGTTGTTTACTTAGATGGTAGAATATGTGTAAACACATACTCTCAAACCAGTCACAGTTAGCATCATAAACTATAAAATTTTGTGTCTTAAGATCAACAGTCTTGTAATTATAACGTGGTGGACAATTAGAATATCCAAAAGTTACATTAAATGCCATGTATATCTTCGTTGGTGTTGAGAGTTTTATCAAAGGCTCAAACGGGTGTTTAACTTGTGTTTTTAAGTCATAAAAATGCACAACACCTCTGAAGCTCTCTGTGATATCAAATGCTTGCACGATTTGTATGTCCATCATTTTTTATGGACAAACCATACGTATAAATTAATTTACTAATCCATACCCAGTGGGCTGATCTGTCTTTAAAATAAGCTTTAGATGCTTAGTCAATTTCAGTTTGTTTTTCACAATGTCTCGTTCGTGTTTGTTGGGGATGACATCATTCTCTCTGAGACAGTCTTCAAAGCTGTCACGATCTTTACAGTAAAACAAACAGATAAACTTTAACTGCTCACAAAAATCTTTCAGTACAGCATTATATTTCTGAGTGAGAATCCATACACTGATGTTTGCGTGTCTGCCACTAAAGGCAAGCTCTGCCAGTGTGTTTCTCTTCTTAACAATATCCTTATCTGCAGAGCAGTAATCAACAATAAATAAAGTTGTCTGCCCTTCAAATTGTTTGTAAAAATAATGCAGGTAGTCATTCAGTTTTTTCTCAGGATCAACTAAGTAAATGTTGCTGTCAGTCCAAATAAATAAACGGTTGTGATAAGCTTTGTTGCGTTTGATAGTAGGACAAAATATTACAATGTTTTCGAAATGATGAAGGTATCTTGTTTGTAAGAGATTAAGAACAAATTCAGTTTTTCCACAGCCCGTGGCGCCACAAAATAAGCCACAGTGTGGGTCGAGCGTCATTAAGTTTATTTTTAAAACACAATATATAAACTGTGTGTACAAAACATATGCATTCCTTTCTGGTCATGAAAGGGGTTTCAAACTAACCACTCACACCACAAGCCTTATAATAATGACTATGTAAAGCTTGTCTGTTTTTAGTTTCTCCCTACTCTGGTTGGGTAAACAAGGCAATAAAACGCATGCAACACAAATGTCCGTGATCTGGTTTCAATTTAAATGCATCACGCGACAGGGTAATAAAAACTGAATGAAAGGCCGATTGTTAAGGTTCGTCACACACACTGAGCATAAACAGGAAACCGTTTCACAACCGATTTTCAAGCACAATTTCTTGGTCATGAAAGGGATGCAATCTAGTAAACTCACAATGACTACACAAAAGCTTGTCTAATTTTATTCTCTACCTACTCTGGTCAGGTTATGACGACAATAAACTGCACGCAACAGGGATCTGGTTTCAAAACTAACCACTCACACCCAATTTTCTCCTCGGCGTAAGTTGGCCGCGATCTGAAAAACACTCGTGGGTGTATAGTAACTTGAATTATTGAAGTCTATCACTGGGAGTTGTGGGGTTTGTCTTTTATTTTTAATGTTCGTAGCAGTCACGATGCGCGAAGTGAAAACTTTTCATAGACATCGTAACAAAATTATTTTTCCTCATGTTGGAACTTTTATTTATTTACGAACGACGTGGTGCTCCATATTCAGAAGAAAACCTATATTAAAGGTTTAGTGCAACAAAACAAATCTGACCTAGTGGTTTAGTGACATACATTTGAAGCGTTGACACAGAACATATTATAATATATTTGTGTGTGTGTGTGCAAGGTTGGTGGGAGGTGCCTGGGTGGTGTGAGGGGCTTTGTAGGGTGGTGGGTATGTGTGTGTGTGTGTGTGCAAGGTTGGTGGGGGGTGTGGGGGTAAGGGGGGGGGGGTGGAGTGGACAGGATGTAGTCACTATTTCTCAGGAACACGCCAACAGTGACAGCATTGATATTTTAACTAGCCATTGTTTCCAAGGGGCAAGGTTGGTGGTGGTGGGGGGGGGGGGGGGGGGTGGGTGGGTGGTGTGTACAGGATGTAGTCACTATTTCTCGGGAACGCGCCAACAGTGACAGCATTGATATTTTAACTAGCCTTTGTTTCCAAGGGGCCGGGTGGCCTGACTGGGCAGATAAAGCTGTTGAAGGTATTTGGTCAAGTGCGTTTGTTTATTTACGGAAAGGATCAAATAAATTAATTGTTTCTTAAATGGGTGGGCTTGTAATCTCTTATATAGTATTTATACAGGGTGCGGGCGACAAGTGTGTTACTGGAACCAAACCCACCATCAAGCTGCCCACGCAAGGAATAACTATCGGAACTTGGAACGTTCGCACACTCTACCAGTGCGGCAAAGTGAAGGAACTCACCCACGAGTTGAAGCGCTATTGCTGGGACATTGTAGGACTTGCAGAAGTTCGATGGACAGGCTTCGGAGAAACAACAACAGATGAAGGCCATAAAATCTGGTTCAGCGGAAAAGAAACCAAGCACGAACATGGCGTAGCTTTTATTGTAAGGAAAGAGGTGGCTGGAACTGTCATCAGCTGCACCCCCGTGTCAAGCAGACTAATCTCCATCCGCATCTCCGCCCGACCGCACAATATCACTATCATTCAAGTATACGCTCCAACAGCAGATCATGATGATGAAGAATTAGAAGAATTTTACGAACAACTGGACAACATCATCAAGAAAACACCTAAGAAAGACATTCTGACTGTCCTCGGTGACTGGAATGCAAAGATCGGCCCTGACGCCTACCAACAATGGGCAGGAACAGCTGGCAAGTTTGGCCTTGGAGAAACAAACGACAGAGGCCTGCGACTTTTAGAGTTCGCACAGAGTCACCGTCTCACCGTTGCTAATACCCTCCATCCACACAAGAAGTCAAGAACAGTGACATGGCAATCGCCAGGAGGCCTGGTCCATAACCAGACTGACTTCATCTTGCTGCCTCGACGATTCAAATCCAGCGTTAACAAAGCACAAACGAGGTCCTTTCCTGGCGCTGATATTGTCAGCGACCACAACCTCGTCCTTACTAGCCTCAAGTTGAAGCTGGCATTGAAACGAGATAGCAAGAGCCCTCGCATCAGATTCGACCTCCAGAAGCAAAAAGACCCGGAAGTAGAAGAGCTCTTCCAAGCCCAGGTGGGAGGCAGATTTGCAGCCTTGGCTACTTTGGACTGTGACGTAGACACCCTTGCTGGAAATATAAAAGAGGTGTTACTTTCTACAGCAGAAGAAGTGCTGGGGAAGCAGAGGAAGCGCAAACAGCCCTGGGTCACCGATGACATCCTCGATCTCTGTGATGAGAGGAGAGCCTGGAAGAAAAAGAGGGGCCAGGACCTCACATCAGCAAACAAGTACAGACTTGTCAACAAGAAGATCAGGAAGAGGATGAAAGAAGCCAAAGAAGATTGGATTGAAGACCAGTGTTGTAGCGTGGAAGAGGGCATGGCAAACGGCAACAGCAAGAAGGCTTATGAAACGCTAAGGACCCTCACCAAGACTCAACAGCGAACAGCCACAGTCATCGAAGACAGCAGCGGCCAACTCCTTACGGAAAACACTGCTGTACTAAACAGATGGACTGAGTACTGCCGAGACTTGTATAACTACAAGGCTGAGCCAGACACCAGCATCCTCCAAAACAACCAGGCTGGGGCCAGGAAGGCTGAAGACCTGCCAGTGTTAGCTGAAGAGGTGGAAACAGCCGTACGCGGCCTGAAGGGAGGAAAGTCTCAGGTGTAGACAACGTACCTGCTGAACTGTTGAAACATGGAGGAGAAGTAACAACGAAGGTCCTCACTACACTCTGTCAAAAGATCTGGGAGCAAAAGAAATGGCCAGTAGAATGGACACAGTCTCTAGTGATCCCGCTCCCCAAGAAAGGAAACCTGAAACAGTGCCAGAACTACAGAACTATCAGTCTGATAAGTCACCCTAGCAAAGTAATGCTTAGAATCATTCTCAACCGCCTCAAAACTTTCGCCGAGGAACTGCTGGCAGAAGAAGAGGCTGGCTTCAGAGTTGGAAGAAGCACTGTAGAGCAGATTTTCAACTGCCGCGTCCTGATCGAGAAACATCTGCAGCATCAGCGCGAACTCTACCACAACTTCATTGATTTCAGGAAAGCATTTGATCGCGTCTGGCACGACGGACTCTGGCAAGTCATGAGATCGTTCAACATAGAGGAGGGACTGATCCAAATGATAGAAGCGCTTTACAAGAACGCCTGCAGCGCGGTTCTACTTAACAATCAGTCAGGCGAGTTCTTCAGGACGACGATCGGTGTCCGTCAAGGATGCCTGCTCTCTCCTGTCCTTTTCAACATATTCCTGGAGAAGATCATGCAGGAAACCCTCCACCACCACCATACTTCAATCTCTATTGGTGGCAGATCCCTGTGCAATCTTCGATTCGCAGACGACATTGACCTCATGGCAGGCAGCAATAGTGAGCTCCAAAACCTGACAGACAAACTTTCAAGTAGCGCAGGGTCTTATGGCATGGAGATCAGTACGGATAAAAGCAAAGTGATGATCAACACCACAAGCGACAGCAGCAGCAACATTCACATGAACGGCCAGAAGCTAGAAGAGGTCAATAGCTTCAAGTACTTGGGAGCCACCCTGTCCAAAGACGGTAGTTGCATAGCAGAGATCCGTATCAGGATAGGTACAGCAACATCCGCAATGGCCAGGCTGGACAGGATATGGCGAAGTAACTCCATCAGCTTCACCATCAAGTACAGGCTTTACAAGTCCCTCGTAGTGTCTATTCTGCTCTACGGCTGTGAGACTTGGACACTGCTTGCAGACTCAGAAAAGAAAATCCAGGCCTTTGAGAACAAGTGCCTGAGGAAGTTGCTCCGCATCTCGTACCGCGAGCACAAGACCAACGAATATGTACGGAGCATCGTCACTTCCCTGGTGGGCCCACATGAACCCCTTCTGGCAACCGTGAAACGGCACAAGCTTGCTTGGTTTGGCCACGTGACCCGACACAACACCTTGTCCAAGACTATCCTCCAAGGCACTCTCGAAGGAAGTCGTCGGCGAGGTCGTCAGAGAAAGAGTTGGGTCGCAAACATAAAAGAATGGACCGAACTCGAGATGCCAGACTTGCTTGCCACCGCCCAAAATAGAACTCAGTGGAGAGCACTGTCTGTTGCTGCTGCCTTTCAGTCCCCCCAACGCCCAGTTCGGGCAAGGGACTGATGATGATGATGATGATATAGTATCTCTTACATGTGGATCTGTACACAGTGGCGTGTGGGGTTCCAAGTAGACAAAGCAGTGCACAACGAGGAATCAGGCCTCTGAAGGACTGTATTACAATTCTACAGACAGATCCAGCATGATAGTTCAAGGGGGGTGCCAGAATAGCTTGGCGCCTATGGGCGCCAAGCTATTCTGGCACCACCCTTGAACTATCATGCCCGATTCATGTCTTGCTGTCGGAGCTGAATGAGTTAGACTGGCTAACGCAATTTATCTGATGAACTCTGTTGGCAGATGGAGACATAGATCTTCATAACCACTGTCCGATTGAGCGGTGGGCCAACTCAGTCAATTTCGCCCACGTCATTACAAGCTGGCATATGAGGCTCTGTGTCTCGCCGAGAGTGGTTTTGTGCTCAGAATAACCGTGCTCACGCCATACATTTCCCGAGGCATAGATGATAATGGACCTGTACGTACCGGAGAACCTCATGAGTCTCGTAAAGTTTAAGGAGGCGAAGGAGGGTCTATGCCTGTAGCTGACATAAGCATGTTGAGCATTATCATACAAGATCCTCATGAGCCCTCTAAAATTGAACTCGCCAGAGTATGATACAAACGTAAGAATACACCCTCAAGCACTTGTGACGTCTCAACTGAAAGATTGTCATGCGCCCTCAAGCCCTGCATGGGCTAATGTGGATCTATGCCAACTTTCCACACAAGTTTTCTTCACGTCGTAAGGACGAAAGAACATGTTTGGTGGGACAGTCAGCCGGCCATTATCTAAGTGGGTATGTATGCTGAATCCCGAAAAAACAAACAAACAAAACAAAAACTCTGTTGGCAACCTGTGACCTTGAGAATCTTGAAGTCTCAGACTGACTGTTTCTGAAACCTACGATCACGCAACACCAAACTTACCCCCAGCCGTGCAAAATACCAGGTGGTGTTAGCATTTAGAGGCCTTCAGTCGGCCCATGGAGATCTCTTTGTCTTGATACCAGGTGGTGTTAGCATTCAGAGGCCTTCAGTCGGCCCATGGAGATCTCTTTGTCTTGATACCAGGTGGTGTTAGCATTTAGAGACCTTCAGTCGGCCCATGAAGATCTCTTTGTCTTGATACCAGGTGGTGTTAGCATTTAGAGGCCTTCAGTCGGCCCATGGAGATATCTTTGTCTTGATACCAGGTGGTGTTAGCATTTAGAGGCCTTCAGTCGGCCCATTGAGATCTCTTTGTCTTGATACCAGGTGGTGTTAGAATTTAGAGGCCTTCAGTCGGCCCATTGAGATCTCTTTGTCTTGATACCAGGTGGTGTTAGCATTTAGAGGCCTTCAGTCGGCCCATGGAGATCTCTTTGTCTTGATACCAGGTGGTGTTAGCATTTAGAGGCCTTCAGTCGGCCCATGGAGATATCTTTGTCTTGATACCAGGTGGTGTTAGCATTTAGAGGCCTTCAGTCGGCCCATGGAGATCTCTTTGTCTTGATACCAGGTGGTGTTAGCATTTAGAGGCCTTCAGTCGGCCCATGGAGATCTCTTTCTCTTGATACCAGGTGGTGTTAACATTTAGAGGCCTTCAGTCGGCCCATGGAGATCTCTTTGTCTTGATACCAGGTGGTGTTAGCATTTAGAGGCCTTCAGTCGGCCCATGGAGATCTCTTTGTCTTGATACCAGGTGGTGTTAGCATTTAGAGGCCTTCAGTCGGCCCATGGATATATCTTTGTCTTGATACCAGGTGGTGTTAGCATTTAGAGGCCTTCAGTCGGCCCATGGAGATCTCTTTGTCTTGATACCAGGTGGTGTTAGCATTTAGAGGCCTTCAGTCGGCCCATGGAGATCTCTTTGTCTTGATACCAGGTGGTGTTAGCATTTAGAGGCCTTCAGTCGGCCCATGGAGATCTCTTTGTCTTGATACCAGGTGGTGTTAGCATTTAGAGGCCTTCAGTCGGCCCATGGAGATCTCTTTGTCTTGATACCAGGTGGTGTTAGCATTTAGAGGCCTTCAGTCGGCCCATGGAGATCTCTTTGTCTTGATACCAGGTGGTGTTAGCATTTAGAGGCCTTCAGTCGGCCCATGGAGTTCTCTTTGTCTTGATACCAGGTGGTGTTAGCATTTAGAGGCCTTCAGTCGGCCCATGGAGATCTCTTTGTCTTGATACCAGGTGGTGTTAGCATTTAGAGGCCTTCAGTCGGCCCATGGAGATCTCTTTGTCTTGATACCAGGTGGTGTTAGCATTTAGAGGCCTTCAGTCGGCCCATGGAGATCTCTTTGTCTTGATACCAGGTGGTGTTAGCATTTAGAGGCCTTCAGTCGGCCCATGGAGATATCTTTGTCTTGATACCAGGTGGTGTTAGCATTTAGAGGCCTTCAGTCGGCCCATGGAGATCTCTTTGTCTTGATACCAGGTGGTGTTAGCATTTAGAGGCCTTCAGTCGGCCCATGGAGATCTCTTTGTCTTGATACCAGGTGGTGTTAGCATTTAGAGGCCTTCAGTCGGCCCATGGAGATCTCTTTGTCTTGATACCAGGTGGTGTTAGCATTTAGAGGTCTTCAGTCGGCCCATGGAGATCTCTTTGTCTTGATACCAAGTGGTGTTAGCATTTAGAGGCCTTCAGTCGGCCCATGGAGATATCTTTGTCTTGATACCAGGTGGTGTTAGCATTTAGAGGCCTTCAGTCGGCCCATGGAGATCTCTTTGTCTTGATACCAGGTGGTGTTAGCATTTAGAGGCCTTCAGTCGGCCCATGGAGATCTCTTTGTCTTGATACCAGGTGGTGTTAGCATTTAGAGGCCTTCAGTCGGCCCATGGAGATCTCTTTGTCTTGATACCAGGTGGTGTTAGCATTTAGAGGCCTTCAGTCGGCCCATGGAGATCTCTTTGTCTTGATACCAGGTGGTGTTAGCATTTAGAGGCCTTCAGTCGGCCCATGGAGATCTCTTTGTCTTGATACCAGGTGGTGTTAGCATTTAGAGGCCTTCAGTCGGCCCATGGAGATATCTTTGTCTTGATACCAGGTGGTGTTAGCATTTAGAGACCTTCAGTCGGCCCATGGAGATGTCTTTGTCTTGATACCAGGTGGTGTTAGCATTTAGAGGCCTTCAGTCGGCCCATGGAGATCTCTTTGTCTTGATACCAGGTGGTGTTAGCATTTAGAGGCCTTCAGTCGGCCCATGGAGATCTCTTTGTCTTGATACCAGGTGGTGTTAGCATTTAGAGGCCTTCAGTCGGCCCATGGAGATCTCTTTGTCTTGATACCAGGTGGTGTTAGCATTTAGAGGCCTTCAGTCGGCCCATGGAGATATCTTTGTCTTGATACCAGGTGGTGTTAGCATTTAGAGGCCTTCAGTCGGCCCATGGAGATCTCTTTGTCTTGATACCAGGTGGTGTTAGCATTTAGAGGCCTTCAGTCGGCCCATGGAGATCTCTTTGTCTTGATACCAGGTGGTGTTAGCATTTAGAGGCCTTCAGTCGGCCCATGGAGATCTCTTTGTCTTGATACCAGGTGGTGTAGCATTTAGAGGCCTTCAGTCGGCCCATGGAGATCTCTTTGTCTTGATACCAGGTGGTGTTAGCATTTAGAGGCCTTCAGTCGGCCCATGGAGATCTCTTTGTCTTGATACCAGGTGGTGTTAGCATTTAGAGGCCTTTAGTCGGCCCATGGAGATCTCTTTGTCTTGATACCAGGTGGTGTTAGCATTTAGAGGCCTTCAGTCGGCCCATGGAGATCTCTTTGTCTTGATACCAGGTGGTGTTAGCATTTAGAAGCCTTCAGTCGGCCCATGGATATATCGTTTTCTTGTAGTTGGGTTGTGTTTCTGGGGCTGATCAGCTACCTGGGGGAGGGGGGGGGGGGCTTCCAACATATTGTTTGGGACCTTTAACCTGATACAAAAGGCCTCGGGGATTGGGGGTTGGGCGGGGGGGGGGGGGGGGTGGAGAGAAGATGCGTGCGTGTCAAGACTCTCACCGTTTGTAAAAAAAAATCAAACAAACGGGGGTGCGGGGGGTGTTTCCCCCCTCCCCACTCCCCGAAAAAGGACTTTATTATAGCATTTTAAAGAATTTTGGGTCGGGGGGGGGGGGAGGGACCGGAACGCCTGTAACCTCCCCCCCCCCTCCCGCCCCAAGATCCGCCCCTGTGTTCACTTTTTCTCCGCAGTGAAAAGGTTAAATTTATAAAGTTATTGGATGTGTCTTGTACTAAATGACTTTTGTACTGTATTGGGTGTGTCTTGTAAATAAGGGTTTAGTGGGTGTGTCGTAATTTGGCCTGTAGAAGTGTTTGGCCTTTAGCAACAGCTCCTGTGATAAATACAAAAATAAAGATACGGAGAGACGAGACGAGACGAGACTACGAGATCAACACTGAAACGAACAAACAATCAAACAAACAAAACAACAAGAAAACCAATAAACCATCCAACCAACCAACCAAATATCAAACAAACACAAACTGTATATCCACGTTTTTTTATTGCATAATTTATCTTCGTGCTAGTTCTCCATTGTTACGATTAGAAACAACACTCGTGCTGAAGCAATGAAGGGCGACTACTAGCGTTTTTACTCTTGGACCACTGGGTTATGATTAATAGTTCTCTCCCTTAATAGTGCTGTTTTTTTTTTTCTTCCTATTACCTTGACCTAAAACCCGCGATGGAATGTAATGACACACACAATGACAATTGACACTGGTGATAACTATCAAGTGTGTCAAGGACAATCAGTCATTACCAACGGAATACCAGCCAGGGGCGCATCTGGAGAGAGATCCTAGGGGATCCGGACCCCGAGCCACCCCCTCCCCCCCCCCCCCCCACCACGACCCCAAATTATTTAAAATGCTATAACAAAGTCCCTTTTGGGGTGTTGCCCCCCCCCCCCTCCCTATTTGATTTTTTTTAGCGCGTTTCGACGCAGGCCCCCCGCCCCCCCCCCCCCCCCCCCTCCACTTTGAATTTTACGGCCACTGGAAGAAGATCTAGCGTCGGGGAGAACTTGTGTGTCAGGATGAAGGTCCACAACAAACAGTTGGATCACCGATACCCCCTCCCCCCCACCCCACCTCCACCCACCCCACCCAACACCACCCCACCCCGCCCCCACCCCCACTCTATAATATATTTGGATTTTTCTGACGCATTAATATCCGCTTTGCTTAAGCAACCCGTGTTTTTTGTTGTTTTTTTTTTCCGCAGAGATATGCATAGCTGGTATACAAGGATGGCGTGTTCCCACAGAGATATGCATAGCTGGAATACAAGGATGGCGTGTTCCCACAGAGATATGCATAGCTGGTATACAAGGATGGCGTGTTCCCACAGAGATATGCATAGCTGGTATACAAGGATGGCGTGTTCCCACAGAGATATGCATAGCTGGTATACAAGGATGGCGTGTTCCCACAGAGATATGCATAGCTGGTATACAAGGATGGCGTGTTCCCACAGAGATATGCATAGCTGGTATACAAGGATGGCGTGTTCCCACAGAGATATGCATAGCTGGTATACAAGGATGGCGTGTTCCCACAGAGATATGCATAGCTGGTATACAAGGATGGCGTGTTCCCACAGAGATATGCATAGCTGGTATACAAGGATGGCGTGTTCCCACAGAGATATGCATAGCTGGTATACAAGGATGGCGTGTTCCCACAGAGATATGCATAGCTGGAATACAAGGATGGCGTGTTCCCACAGAGATATGCATAGCTGGTATACAAGGATGGCGTGTTCCCACAGAGATATGCATAGCTGGAATACAAGGATGGCGTGTTCCCACAGAGATATGCATAGCTGGTATACAAGGATGGCGTGTTCCCACAGAGATATGCATAGCTGGAATACAAGGATGGCGTGTTTCCACAGAGATATGCATAGCTGGTATACAAGGATGGCGTGTTCCCACAGAGATATGCATAGCTGGTATACAAGGATGGCGTGTTCCCACAGAGATATGCATAGCTGGTATACAAGGATGGCGTGTTTCCACAGAGAGCTGGTATACAAGGATGGCGTGTTCCCACAGAGATATGCATAGCTGGAATACAAGGATGGCGTGTTCCCCCAGAGATATGCATAGCTGGTATACAAGGATGGCGTGTTCCCACAGAGATATGCATAGCTGGTATACAAGGATGGCGTGTTCCCACAGAGATATGCATAGCTGGTATACAAGGATGGCGTGTTCCCACGAGATGATTGCATTCCATTCAAGGAGCGTCGAAATAACTAGGAAAAGACTGTCTATAATAGGCAAATAATGAGTTCCTATAAAATCTGAGACCATGTGGTTATTGGTGCCATATTTTGGACCCCAGAATGACAAACTCAAAGTGCGCGAAGCCAAAGAAACTGGGTGGTGAAGTTTGCAAATGTACGCACCGGCCTTCACTGTGTGGGGGTTTTCTGTTGTACACACCGGCCTTCGCTGTTTGGGGGTTTTCTGTTGTACACACCGGCCTTCACTGTGTGGGGGTTTTCTGTTGTACGCGCCATGGTTGATGGGGGAGAATGTGCCGCACCGTACAGAGATTCTGAACTGGACCATACAGCCTAGAACTTCAGTCGCACTTTGTATTTCTCGATTGTGATGCCATTTCCCCCCTTTTACCACTTGAAATCATGTACAGAAAGTCTGAAAATCCCTAAAAGAATTGTGTGCATTTATCAAAATCATGACACAGATAAGATATTTGTAAAGAAAAGTATTTCTTTGCCACTTCCCTCATTCTTCAAGCAGAAAGGTCATTTAATAGCTGCATTATACAAAAGAAAACAACCAAAAGCAGTTTGGTAGCAGAGACTCTCGTGGCTGAAGACAACAGCAAGGCTTTACATAATCTGTCGCAGGTCGGGCTACTGACGCTGATTTCTGAAGAGACCCTCGGCGTCAGTCGTCGATCACTGCACAAAAATGGCGATCACAGGATTGCCGGTTAAAACAGGCGTCCGGCGGGTGCCCGGCGTGTAGATGTCCTCGTACGGATGGAGCTCTGTCTATTAGCGCTGAATTAACTCTTTTAGCCCCGGGACCCTGCAGCAGGGGATGGATTGACCATGATAATTCAAGGGTAGTGCCAGATGAGCTTGGCGCCTTCAGGCGCAAAGCTCATCCGGCACTACCCTTGAATTGTCATGGTAAATCCATCTCCTACAACTGGTACAACTGGCGCCGGCAGATTGCGATTGCCACTGTTCCCAATGAATCCCAACTCTTACAGAGAGAGACATGGTGGCAGTGTAACACTGTTCCCAATGAATCCCAACTCTTACAGAGAGAGACATGGTGGCCGTGTAACACTGTTGCCAATGAATCCCAACTCTTACAGAGAGAGTCATGGTGGCCGTGTAACACTGTTCCCAATGAATCCCAACTCTTACAGAGAGAGACATGGTGGCCGTGTAACACTGTTCCCAATGAATCCCAACTCTTACAGAGAGAGACATGGTGGCCGTGTAACACTGTTCCCAATGAATCCCAACTCTTACAGAGAGAGACATGGTGGCCGTGTAACACTGTTCCCAATGAATCCCAACTCTTACAGAGAGAGACATGGTGGCCGTGTAACACTGTTCCCAATGAATCCCAACTCTTACAGAGAGAGACATGGTGGCAGTGTAACACTAGGACCATGTTTCAGGGTCGGAATACTCGGAAAGATTTCAACTCTATGCTTCAGTTTAAAAACAGAGTGCAGTTCTAATGAATATGGTGTTCTACATATTTCTGACGTGTTGTGAGTTTTCGCTAGGTGTTTTGCATACTAGTCCTGACTGTGCAGATTTCTGTAGAGATGTTTGGGCTGCTTTCTTTAGATGGATGTGCCTCCCGTGCCTTTTTCACTCATTGGAACCGGGTGTTTTTTGTTGACCGTCCAAGTACAGTCTGATTTATATAATCTACATTAATCTACTTTGATTATGAGGCCGGACATTGTGTGTCCCCCTCTCTTTATTTATTTATTTATTTACTTTTTGATTTATTTTTTAACTTATTTTGTAGTTAGTTAGGAAGTCTTCTTTTTTAATTTTGTATTTATTTGTTTTATTTTATTTAAATAGATATCGATGTTGGCAGATTAGCTGCTGGTCATTGCGTTTTGTATTCGGCTTTTCAAAGCTTCTGCAACTTTATGGGAAGTTACTGTATTTGTTACGGTTTCTTTTAAATGGATTTGTCTCCCGTGCCTATCTCAGTGTAGCGTACAACCACTCACCGAGACAGAACAGATGACACCTGCTGACGAACGCGAAGTTAGCAGTTTTCAGTCAAAACCTAAAAAAAAATAAACATTGAGGGGGTTACACAACCAAAAATCTAAACACAGTCATTGCACATTACGTATAGTAGCTATCCCACATTATACACAGACATCGTTGTACATATAGCAGCTATCCCACAATATACACAAACATCGTTGTACATGACCTATAGCAGCTATCCCACACTATACACAGACATCGTTGTACATGACCTATAGCAGCTATCCCACACTATACACAGACATTGTACATGACCTCAGTATAGTAAATATACCACACTGTACACAGACATTGTACATGAACTATAGGAGCTATACCACACTATACACAGACATTGTACATGACCTATAGTAGCTATCCTATACAATACACAGTCATTGTACAAGACCTATAGCAGCTGTCCTACACTATACACAGACACTGTACATGACCTATAGTAGCTATACCACACTATACACAAACATTGTACATTACCTATAGTAGCTATCCCACACTATACACAGACATCGTTGTACATGACCTATAGCAGCTATCCCACACTATACACAGACATTGTACATGACCTCAGTATAGTAAATATACCACACTGTACACAGACATTGTACATGAACTATAGGAGCTATACCACACTATACACAGACATTGTACATGACCTATAGTAGCTATCCTATACAATACACAGTCATTGTACAAGACCTATAGCAGCTGTCCTACACTATACACAGACACTGTACATGACCTATAGTAGCTATACCACACTATACACAAACATTGTACATTACCTATAGTAGCTATCCCACACTATACACAGACATCGTTGTACATGACCTATAGCAGCTATCCCACACTATAAACAGACATCGTTGTATATGACCTATAGCAGCTATCCCACACTATACACAGACATTGCACATGACCTATAGTAACTATACCACCTATACACAGACATTGTACATGACCTATAGTAACTATCTCACAGTATGCACAGACATTGTACATGACCTATAGTAACTATATCACACTATACACAGACATTGTACATGACCTATAGTAACTATACCACACTATGCACAGACATTGTACATGACCTATAGTAACTATACCACACTATACAGACATTGTACATGACCTATAGTAGCTATCCTATAAAATACACAGTCATTGTACATGACCTATAGTAGCTGTTCTACACTATACACAGACATTGTACGTGACCTATAGTAGCTGTACCACACTATGCACAGACATTGTACATGACCTATAGTAGCTGTTCTACACTATGCACAGACATTGTACGTGACCTATAGTAGCTGTACCACACTATGCACAGACATTGTACATGACCTATAGTAGCTATACCACATTATACACAGACATTGTACAGGACCTATAGTAGCTATCCTATATAATACACAGTTATTGTACATTACCTATAGTAGCTATCCCACATTATACACAGACATCGTTGTACATGACCTATAGCAGCTATCCCACACTATACACAGACATTCTACATGACCTATAGTAGCTATCAAATAATAATAATAATTACGATATTCAATGCGCTTATCTTATAATAATTATAACTCTAAGCGCGCACTCACAACTCGCGCACGCATGCGCACGCTTTAGACAACGACTCGCGTACCACGAATAGGGAAATACATTGCGACAGTCAGCTTGGGGTGAGAAGTGTGGAAGGAGGAGAGAGAGAGAGTTTCTGACGGAGAGAGAGTGAGAGAGTGTTCCAGGTGGATGGACCGTATACCGAGAAGGAGCGAGCGGGGGCCGAAAGTGCTGAGTTTGGTGCGGGGAATGTGGAGACGGAGAGGGTCAGAGGCGGAGCGGAGGGAGCGGGGAGGAGTGTGTGGGTGAAGTAAGTCTGAAAGATAGGCAGGAGCGTAGTTGTTCAGGGATTTGTAGCAGAGAGACAGAATCTTGTATTGGATGCGTTGTGGGATGGGAAGGCAGTGAAGGAGTTTGCGCAGGGGTGTGATGTGGTCGGATTTTTTCTATCTGAGGACGAGGCGGGCAGCATTGTTCTGGACGCGCTGGAGAGTGAAAGTGGTGGAGTGAGGGAGGCCGGCGGCGGAGAGAGTTGCAGTAGTCGATGCGAGATAGGATGAGAGAGACAGCAAGTTTGGTGGCAGCTTCAGTAGTAAGGTATTTTCTGATCTGACTGATGCGGCGGAGGTGGAAATAGCATGCCTGGGCCGTGGCGGAGACAAAGCTGATCATGGAAAGAGAGACCGGAATCGAGGATAACGCCGAGGTTTTTGGCCGAGTTCGAGAGTGAGATGGGGGTGCTGTCGAGTTGAATGTGGAGAGAGGGAGGGAGCTGGGTAAGTTTCTGGCGAGTGCCTACCAGCATGGCTTCCGTTTTGTCGTCATTCAGTTTAAGCTTGTTTATCCTATATAATACACAGTCATTGTACAGTACCTATAGTAGCTATCCCACACTATACACAGTCATTGTACAGTACCTATAGTAGCTATCCCACACTATACACAGTCATTGTACAGTACCTATAGTAGCTATCGCACACTATACACAGTCATTGTACAGTACCTATAGTAGCTATCCGACACTATACACAGTCATTGTACAGTACCTATAGTAGCTATCCCACACTATACACAGTCATTGTACAGTACCTATAGTAGCTATCCCATATTATACACAGTCATTGTACAGTACCTATAGTAGCTATCCCATCCCAGCTATTACATCATTTTTACAGCACGGTCTGCCTGTCAGGCATGGACAGAACATCCCAGTGTGCAAAAGTCATGAGGCTGAGATTGGGGCCGAGGTCGGCCCGATAGCCTTTTGCGCACTGGAGTACAATACTCGAGCTTAGTGCCTCATAAATTGACGCGTGTAGAAGCCGCACTGACAGTAACAGTGGCGTCGACTCCATCATCGGTAACGTTGACGTGATCCAATCAAGGTAACGTGGACATGATCCAACTGCAAAAGAAATAGTTTCTCATGAGCCCCCAATGTCTCTTGATTACACCCGTTTGTATCCATGTCCACTGGCCTATTGTGGCTTTTCGTCTTAAATGAATAAAGATTTTAGAAACAAAAGAAATATGCGTCCATTGGCCGAGGGGTATGTAAAGGAGGGAGTTACCGCTGCTCTATTGTATTATGTATGTGAACTGCAGGTTTTCATTGTATATTATATTACACAGAGCCAACATTTCTTTGATACTGCGCTGATAACCGGCAGATGTCAGTACAAGACCCGAATCAAACTGTCCGAGGTGATAGGCGTTAGCCGTCATTTCTCAAAATAAAACAATGGACGCGAACTTCAGTCCAATCAGTCTATTCGTATCGGATTCGTGCTATGGAACCGTAGCTTAAAGCTACGGTTCCATAAGCACGAATCCCGATACGAATGCGATCCGAACCCGATGCGGTGATGCAATTTTCATTTGCGTTCGAAGCCGGATGCGAATTCGTTTCCGCATCGGGCATGTGGAAACACACAAACATGATATAGACTCGCACGAACCTTTCTGTTTCGGACCCGATTCTGATTTGGATCGGGTTCGTATCGGATTCGTGTTTGTGGGTAGCCGCCTTAAAGCTACGGTTCCATAAGCACGAATCCGATCCGAACCTGGTACAGTAATGCAATTTTCTTTCCTTAATTGCGTAATCTTCGTTCGAAGTCAAAGGCAAATTCATTTCCGCATCGGGCATATGGAAACACACGAACATGTAAAGGACTTGCACAATTGTTTTTTTTGTTTCGGACCCGCCCTGGATTCGGATCGAATTGTATCGAATTCGTGTTATGGAAGAGTAGCTTAACTCATTCTGCCCGCGACACACCACAACAAGATGTGGGTCGACCATGATAGTTCAAGGGTGGTGGGAGAATAGCTTGGCGCCACCACCCTTGAACTAACCGCATGGTCGATCTGTCTCCTGAATTGTAATGCAGTTCTCAGAGGATAACTCCAAAACGTTGGTATTTCGTACTTCGGGCGCTATGAGTTAATGCGTCTTTCTGCATAGAAACAGAGTTGTCACAATGTGTGTGTGTGTGATGGTGTGTATGTGTGTGCATGTGTGCGTGCGTGCGTGCGTACGTGTGTGTTTGCCTGCAGAACTAGAAGCTGTACCTGGGGTAGAAAGGCAGGACGTCCAGCTCCTCCAGCAGTACATTGCGAAAGTTCAGCAACTCACGTCCCAGTGTGTAAGTATCCATACTCACCGGGCTCACGCCTAATCCTACACAGACCCTCAAAACGAGGAACGGCTTAAGATGATCCCAGCACGGGGACACACTCATTCTCATCAGTGTAGAGTCTCATGTGACCCTATGTTCCTTGCAAATACAGAACAAGATGGGATGAACCATAACCAACAAAGTCCCTTTTATATGACAGCGCTGTCCTCGCTGTCAAGGACCTCTACCTTTTGTCTTTGACCTGATTGTGATTTGAAATATTTTCTTTTGAAAACGCCTAGCAGAACTACCAATGCGCCACAGTAATTTCTAAAAGGGGCGCGGTGCATACGCGTCATTGGTTTGTCAAATGTCATTTGTCATGACGTTTTTTTTTTTGTTGTTGTTTTTTTTTGTTCTTACGTAATTTTATATTAAAAGTGATATGAGTTTCGCTTTTTCTTTAACCGGTGTGGACAGCTGTTTCGGTCTTGGCGACCTCGTCAGCACACCATTCGGCATACTATTGGAAGGCAGGAACTTGTGCCTACCTGCAAAGATAGCCACGTTTTTGTGTGGTGTCTACAGGGGCATACATTACGGGCTCTAGGTGGAGGCATCGAATAATATGCTCATGCAGACACCACAGTAAAATGTGGTTGTCTTTGCAGGTAGGCACAAGTTTCTGCCTTCCAATAGTATGCCGAATGGTGTGCTGACGAGATCGCCAAGACCGAAACAGCTGTCCACACTGACTAAACAATCTGGACCCCCCTTGGGGGACCTAGATCTAAATTTCCATGCATGAAGGGGCTGGGAATCTAGTGAATATGCGATACGCCCCCCTTGGGGGGGGGGGGGGGTGGGGGCAGGGTGCTTTCATATTCACTACTTCCAGTCACTTACTTAGCGCACCCTTCTTTCCGCGCGCGCGCGCGTGTGTGTGTGTGTGTGTGTGTGTGTGTGTGTGTGTGTGTGTGTGTGTGTGTGTGTGTGTGTGTGTGTGTGTGTGTGTGTGTGTGTGTGTGTGTGTGTGTGTGTGTGTGTGTGTGTGTGTGTGTGTGTGTGTGTGTGTGTGTGTGTGTGTGTGTGTGTGTGTGTGTGTGTGTGTGTGTGTGTGTGTGTGTGTGTGTGTGTGTGTGTGTGTGTGTGTGTGTGTGTGTGTGTGTGTGTGTGTGTGTGTGTGTGTGTGTGTGTGTGTGTGTGTGTGTGTGTGTGTGTGTGTGTGTGTGTGTGTGTGTGTCGATCAAACTTGATCTATGATCATTGGTCGATACGGCACAATTCTCTCCCCTGACAGTGCTTTTACCTACTTTACTTTGTAATCTTCCTAGTGTTCCTTGTTACATCTGAAGAAGTAGGCTAATTTGTATGAAGCAGTGTTTTCGTGACCTCTGAAAACGTGTTGTTATATCCGACTTTTGTAGAATCTGACCTTGTTATAAGCGAAGTCGACGCCACTGTTACTGTCAGTGCGGCTTCTACACGCGTCGATTTATGAGGCACTAAGCTCGAGTATTGTACTCCAGTGCGCAAAAGGCTATCGGGCCGACCTCGGCCCCAATCTCAGCCTCATGACTTTTGCGCACTGGGATGTTCTGTCCATGCCTGACAGGCAGACCGTGCTGTAAAAATGATGTAGGAAGAACGTATTATTTTAAGAGTCAGGGTTGCCTCTTTTTTGTTTTCGTTCGAGAAAGTGAATTACATATTAAATCTTAATTCTTAAATTGTATTCTTCCATTACAATGAAGTTGGTGTCAGTGATGTTGAAGTTGTTACTAGCATATGGTTATGTTTACTCCATGGGTAAATATAGATTGTTACATCGGTGTTTAGGTGATATTGAGAGTCTCACTCGAGTGGTTTTAAAACCGTATCCTACGAGCGAAAGCGAGTAGGATAAGGTTTTAAGACCACGAGAGTGAGATTCTCAGTATCACCTAAATACCGATGTAAAAATCTATTTCTTACTCACCTTTTTCTTGGCATAAATCCGATGCAAGTTGGCTTTCGGCACACGCCTAGTCACAGCACAACCGCCATTGTGTTTGGCCAAAATCTGGACGTAATTTACTTTGTAATGTGACATCAGTATTTGGGATACCAGACAAATGTTCCTACATGATGATGTAATAGCGCACTTCATGGCGCCAGAGTGCCAGTCGTCAAAATGAAATTATGTCATTGCAGGTAAGCTGAAAGTAGGTCAAGTTTTAATATCGCGTGTGCCCGTACCATTTTGTAGACCAGACTTTCTACACACTTGGCCGTTCACGCAGCACGTGTGTAATACAGCTTTTTCCGCTCAAAGGCAGCAAAGAAGGTGTGTAAGAAAATAGTTTCTTCCACAAGCATAAGCAATACTCAAAACATTTCCTCCGGGACCATAAAGATCTATGTCTCTTGGAGACGTTTGGAGTGATGTGACCTGTTTCTACCATCTGCATAGACAACACCCCAAACATCTCCAAGAGACATAGATCCTTATAAACACTCAAGGCTTATGAGGGTCTATGTCTCTTAGAGATGTCTGGAGTTTGATGTCTGACCAGTTTCTACCATCAGAATAGACAACACCCCAAACATCTCCCAGATACATAGATCTTTATAAGCCCGCTGGGCTTGTGAGGAACTATTTTTCTTTGAGGTGTCTGGAGTGTTGTCTGTCCTTGTAGTAGAAACCGCCGTGCCTTGGCTCTCGTTCGTTGTTGGGAGTCGTTCGGTGTTAAAAAAAAAAAAAAAAAAAAAAAAAAAAAAAAAATCAGTACAAGTACTTTGTTTTCCACAGCAACAAGAGCTGCAGTACTACCAGTACTACGAGTGCGTGGCCACTTACGGACAGTTCTACTGTAACGGCACCTGGCTTGCAGGTGGAGGGGGCGACAAAAAACGCGACGCACCCGATGACGCGCGTATCCAGACAAAGTCTCGTCGTGGTTGGGAGTGGGAAGGAAACGACGATGAGTTGGAATGGGACGACAAGAAAGGCGACGCGTCCTCCGACGAAAATGCCAGTACGAAGACGCGTCGCGGACTCGGAGAGATCTGGGGCGCCCCCGATGACGCGCGTATCCAGACGAAGTCTCGTCGCGGTTGGGAGTGGGAAGGACACGACGATGAGTTTGAATGGGACGACAAGAAACGCGACGCCTTAGAGTCCGCGAGGACGCGCCGTGGTTGGGGAATGAGCGTTCAGCAGCAGTACCAGTGGTATCGACAGTGGGCAGAAGTGGAATATAAAAAACTGTACTACTGCCAGCAGCAACTCAGTCAGTGTGAGTAAAAACTAAACTGCAGTCACAAAAAGTCGAGGAAGGCCTGCCCCTGTTTATATGCAGGGTAATTTCTAAACGTCCCTGCACCAATAAACCCCTTATAGAACTTCCTGGGCAAGGCGAACGCTGCCCATCTGCAAGAGACACAAATCCTCATGGGCCCCCGCAGTCGCGGGGGCCCATGAGGATTTATGTCTCTTGTTGGTCCTGTGTTCTTTGTGTCCAGTTGTGGTCCCATTTCACGTGAGTTCTTATCGGTCAGCGTGCTGTGGTTTCAGACGCGAAATCGCTTATCACTGGCAGCGAAGGGGTTAAGCCAATTTTAGTCGTCTCGTCAAGTAGTCTGAGAAGGCACAAATTATTCATGTGCGCCCCAGGAACGACACTGGCCAGCATGAAAGATCAGGCAAACTCTCCATAAAATAAGGCAGCATACGGCTATGGAGTATAATCAGCAAAATATAATTTGGCAGAATAGCCAGATGTATTTTTGCAAGATAATAATAATAATAATAATAATAATAATAATAATAATAATAATAATAATAATAATAATAATAATAATAATAATAATAATAATAATGTACACTTATATAGCGCTTAAATTCCAAATTAATAAGCTCTTTACAAGACCAAAACTCATAGAAAAAAGGTACAAGAAAGTAAAGGCTACAATAAATGTTACAACTAAAGTGACACATATCAAAAGCTCACACACATACACACACACTGTGACAGGAACAGATATTGCCAAGGACTCATAAAGCACTTTAAAAAAAAAATTAAAAAAGGGTAATGTATGTCTTAACTAAACGCATAGAAAAAAAGATAGATCTTGAGCAACGATTCGAAAGCAGACAATAATAATAATAATATTAATAACTCATTCAGCCCTGACGCACTACAGCAGGAGATGGGTCGACCATGATAATTCATGGGTAGTGCCAGATTAGCTTGGCGCCTGTCGGTGCCAAGCTAATTTGGCACTACCCTTGAATTATCATGGTCGATCCATCTCCTGCAACAGGTGCATAGTCGTTAGATGACGCCTCCAATTTGGGGAATACGTGCTCCGGACTGAATGAGTTAATAATAATAATAATAATAATAATAATAATAATAATAATAATAATAACAATAATAACAATAATAACAATAACAATAATAATAATAATAATAATAATAATAATAATAATAAAATGATAATATGATAATAGCATTTATATAGCACTGAAACCCATTATTAATCAGGTTAGTTCTTAGCGATAAGAGGAATGCCAGCATAATCCGTTATAAGAAAATACGCCACGAAAGAATATCACACAATACTGGTCTCTTGTCTCAGTAGTACACATTCTCCCTAGCGGTGTTCTTTGGCTTTTTGTTATGGGCATATACATAAGCACATAGTACATAGCACTGACAAGAGACATACCCCAGTAGCTAAACGTCTTCAGGCCCACGACGGCCGCAGTGGGTCCGCGCACGACCGTGCACCGTCCCACTGCGGCCGTCGTGGGACCGAAGACCGTTGCTTATTGAGTAATCGTTATGAACCTGCGCGACTGCGGGGTCTCGTGAGGGCGTATGTCTCTTGCAGCTGGGTAGTGTTCGCCTTGCCCCGGCATTTAAGGGGTTAATAACGTATTTTGTCTTCTTTCGGTCTCTGTATACTTCTTCAGGTTGGCCTGACTCTATTCGACTTTTTTCCCATGGTCGCCCGTTCTCAACGGGCAA
Organism: Semisulcospira habei; assembly: GCA_036245525.1. Lineage (NCBI taxonomy): Eukaryota > Metazoa > Mollusca > Gastropoda > Semisulcospiridae > Semisulcospira > Semisulcospira habei. The sequence continues at coordinate 270,941,567 of BTPG01000001.1, forward strand.
CTGGAGTCCCCTTGTCACATGTTACCGCATGTGACAAGTAGACTCCCTTATTACTTGTTACGATGACAACGTTACTCGCTGAGCAAAGCGTTCTCTCCCAAATGACATTTCTCAGTACAAACATACTTTAATGTTCATTCAGTCCAACCTCTTAACAAAAACATACCAACCAATGAACAATTTAGGAGCTGCAAACAAACAAAATAATGGACTATATGTAGGTTTCTGTGATATCGTTGTCACTAGTTTCATACAAAACTCAACTGAATAATTGGATAAGTAAGATAATTTCAACGATAGGAAAAAATCAACTGAAGCAAAGACCGTACTTACCGTATTCGAACCGGCGAAGAAACAAAAAGCTGTATAATTAAAAAAATTGAGAGGCTTATGCGACAAAATGACTATAAATTATGCGCGCGTTGTGTTCGGCCTATGTTACCAATTTCATACCCCCCCCCCCCACCCCCACCCCCTAAAAAAAAAAAAATAGAAAGAAAAAAAAGAAAGACTGAAAATGTATTAAATTAACAAAAATACCTGAGAGGGAAATTCTAGTCAATTGCAGTTCGCGCGAGGCGTTGACTGATAGTCGGAAGTGTCACGTCTACGTCACACTTAAAGCTTGGGGTCCTTTCAAGGATATACTTCACGGTTATACTTTTTTAGTTGAAGAAAAAATCCTTGTATTACGAGTTAGGCTTTGCCAGTGGTTCTTGTCGCGTCTCGGAGCTGATCAAGGGTGCAATGTCGGAGTTACCCTTATCATTCGGAATGCACCAGTGTTTAAAATAAGTTGGACTAAAATAATTCAAAGGTAGTACCAGACTAGCTAGGCGCCTCTAGGCGCCAAACTATTCTGGCACCACCCTTGAACTAAAGCCACTAGTCTACATCCTTATCTGTACGTACTATAACGTAGCCTGCATATGGCAGTGTACAAATGTGAAACTTTTCGCCTCAGAACCTAGGACTAAGATCGACTAAAGCCCTCTACTCTTACCTCCGACATTGACCACCCTGACCGGACCCTCGAGGCGACAAAACCTAACTCGTAATACAGCTAATTGTATTGTATTGTATTGTATTGTAAATATAAAGATCTATCGGCAGGTACTTTTTCTTTTTAAATAAAATATCACAATACAGTGGGGTTTTCCTTCTTCTTTTATATAAAAGATTTAGTTCTCATGCAGAATGACAAGCGATAAAACATGGTTTCTGTGTAAAGTGGTTAGTCGAAACAAAAACTCAATCACTGTGTTTTTTCCTCTCAGAGTAGTGTATTGTACATACCAAGGGCTGTAACTCGGCGTTGTACCGCTGGACAGACAAAGAGTTAAATCACCTACAAGGGATCTAACTCGTTGTCTCTCCAGCGCTGGTGTGTATGCTAAATATATGAAGGGTACGCTTTAGACAGATATGCTCATATGCTACTCAAACATTTTGACAAAACTGACGAATTTCTGTAATGTGTTTACTGCATGGACTCATCCTTTTCGGTCTTTTGTTTTTCTTGTCTTCCCAGTGCCCAAAAGGTCATCGTGCCGACGTCGGCCGCCGTTATCCCGCGCACGGCCTTGTGTGGGCCAAGGGCGGCCGACGTTGGCACGATGCCCTTTGCGCACTTGTCTTAAAATCTAGTCTGGTATTTTCCTATCTTATTTTGTCTGGCGTCCTTGTCGGTGTGTCTTGGCATGTCTTCAGTCGTGTATCATCGTGTATATATAGTGGGTGCTGAACCTTGTCTTGCATTTTCCTATCTTATCTAGTCTTTAATCGTCCCTTGCGTGCTTGTTGCTGTTGTTTTGTTTTGTCTATCTATATTGTCTTGAATCTTGACCTTGACTTGCATTGAATCTGGTTTTGTTTGGTCTGTCGCGTGCGTCATTGCGTCTTGCCAGGACTTGTTTTGACGACTGCTCAGCAGTTAGAGAAGAACCAAACAGAGAAAGAAACACGCTTAAAAAAGACAGTAACAACACAGTTTATTAATATTTTGGGTATATTTGTTTGTTTGTCTGTTTTGAAAAAAGTGTAAATTTCCAAACAGACCGACAAATACGTCTAGAATTCTGTCGCTACTTATCGTCGTGTCATCGAAGAAGTAATGTGCCACATTTCTACCTTCTTCGCTGACAAGATACATATACTTGTTTGTTTGTGTTGTAACTGTCTTTTCAAGCGTGTTTCTTTCTCTGTTGGGTTTTTCTCTGCATTTTAAACGCTTGGCAGTCACCGTTTTTTTTTTTAAATCTGGATTGTGTATTACTCGACAATTAGGTTAATCTGTGTGGCAAGCCCTATAGAATCTTCGTTCGCGAAGTCAAGCCAAGAGAAGGTATATATACAGACTTTCCAACTACCCCCACACAAAGCCCGACTACAGCTGCCCCGACGACCGCTGCGCCTACTACAGAGCTGCGCCCGTGACCGCTGCAGCTACAACCTCTACCTCCATGATCGCTGCACCTACGCCTGGGCTTGGAAAATAGAATCATACCGCTCGCGACTCTTTTGTCAGATACCGAGAGACAACACGCGCTCTGCTGCAGCCCCAGTGCGTAAAGGCCATTGAGCCGGCATCGGCCCGACGGCCTTTTGCGCATTGGGACGGTAGCGAATTTCCCCGGGCAACCAATGCGGCTGTTGAATGTTTAGCCCGAGAAAAAACTAAACACCACGCAACTGCAAGAGACAAAGATCTTCATGGCCCCACGCAGTTCCGGGGGCTCATGAAGATCCACGACTCTTGGGACTCCAATTTGTATCCATGCTCCTTGGACGATTTGAGCACTTTGACATTCGAATTCACACAGATTTCAGGAACCCGAACTCTGCGATCACTGGCAGTGAATGTGGTTAATATCTTGAAGATTGTTTGGAAAATTGTTCACGAGAAGTTTATTTGTTGGTGGAAATGCGAGCCTAAGCTCACCAACAGATAAACTTCTCCTGTTCTCCTGAACAATTTTCCAAAACTTATTCGACTAATTAATCCATGAAGTCGCATTTTCCCAAACAAACAAACTTCGCTTGGACAATTATCCGTTAAACCGCTACACCAACCACAATGAGAAAAATTTACGATAATGTAAAAAACATCGGTCAGTGTATAGGCGGTCAGGTCCCGCAGGATTCACAGTAACTGAAGTGGAAACGTTTGTCGTCAGTTACAGTTTGTCGAGGCAGAATATCGTAGTGAGAGGAACAAAGGAACAAATAAAGTAGCGTTAAAAGCATTTGTTTCGTGTCTGTATCTGAAACCGATGAGAGAGAGAGAGAGAGAGAGAGAGAGAGAGAGAGAGAGAGAGAGAGAGAGAGAGAGAGAGAGAGAGAGAGAGAGAGAGAGAGGGGGGGGGGAGAGTGATTGATTGTACATTGCTTAACGTCCCGACAGCAACAAGGCTTTCTCAGGACGTGCCTGCACTGCTTGTGAAAAAAATACTAAACAGAACATTGAATGTATGTCGCCAGCCGGTCAAATACATTAAATAAACCTAACACATGGGGCCTAAATAAAGCTAAGACCATTTAGCAACACACATCCAATATCAAGAGCTACAGGCAGTGCAGACAGTAGGGAGAATTTTAAAAAGGCAAATACAGGTGAATGGACAAAGGGTAGACAGAAACACATGCCCCAGAATAGAGAGAAAAACCCACCCTGTGGGGCTGACCAGGGTGACCCTGGGAACTAAAAAATACCTAACCCCACCCAAGTCCCCCAGGGCAGACCCGGGTGGGGGAGGGGGGAGGGAGAGAGAGAGAGGGAGAGAGAGAGAGAGATTGATTGATTGATTGTACATTGCTTAACGTCCCGACAGCAACAAGGCTTTCTCAGGACGTGCCTGCACTGCTTGTGAAAAAAAAATATAAACAGAACATTGAATGTATGTCGCCAGCCGGTCAAATATGTTAAATAAACCTACAACATGGGGCCTAAATAAAGCTAAGACCATTTAGCAACACACATCCAATATCAAGAGCTACAGGCAGTGCAGACAGTAGGGAGAGTTTTAAAAAGGCAAATACAGGTGAATGGACAAAGGGTAGACAGAAACACATGCCCCAGAATAGAGAGAAAAACCCACCCTGTGGGGCTGACCAGGGTGACCCTGGGAACTAAAAAATACCTAACCCCACCCAAGTCCCCCAGGGCAGACCCGGGTGGGGGGAGAGAGAGAGAGAGAGAGAGAGAGAGAGAGAGAGAGAGAGAGAGAGAGAGAGAGAGAGAGAGAGAGAGAGAGAGAGAGAGAGAGAGAGAGAGAGAGAAAGAGAGAGAGAGAGAGAGAGAGAGAGAGAGAGAGAGAGAGAGAGAGAGAGAGAGAGAGAGAGAGAGAGAGAGAGAGAGAGAGAGACTCAAGACTATTGTTTAGGCCATCGGCCCATCACATAAAAACTCTGGTAAAACGTACAACAACACTAATTACAAAATGCAAAAAATGTGTGCACACACCCCATGCGTATTTCAAGCCGCGTCATGAAAAACGAAGCAAGTTCATCCTTGCCAAGAATGGACCAGCTGCGTTCTTCAAAATAGGGCAGTGTTGGCAAGCCCGTGAGCCACACAAATATCAGCGGACCTCACGGCGGAGTTTTAAACTGTAGTAAATGAATCAGACAACATTCTACACCGACTCTCTGTCATTAAGCAGACGACTAAGGGAACCATAATTGGCATAAAGGGTGTATTTAGTAGGAATAAAACTTTTTGTCTAAGGTCTTCAAGTGATCTGCAATGAAACAAAAAAAATGCATTTCGTCCTCAAATCGGCAGTTGCATAATGGACAAGTAAAGGCCAAATTGTTAACATTAGTATATCTGAATTTGTGCGTATTACTTTCTGAAGCCCCAGTTCTGAACCGTATAAGAATGGTTATAATATAAATGATTATTGTGAATATCAAAAGAAGTAGGTTTCTAAATATAAAGATGTTTTAAATGCTTATACACATTGAACCGTGGACTGTCTGCCAAGTGACTATGCCAGACCTGCCCAAACGAATCAATCAATATTTGTTTATATTCTAGCAGAAACCTGTCAACATTAACACCTTGGTTCTCCCATACAAAACCAAAACCATACCGGTACAGTTCATCATGAACACGAGTGACCCAACAGTCTTTTGCACTATTTTGTAAAGCTAGCAACATTTTGTACGCTTTAGAAGGAAGTCTGTGAGGCGCCACTTGTAACAGACGAAACCAATTCCTTAGACAGCTAACCCTGGCATAGATGTACAGTGGATATCGGCCGGTTTCGCCATAAACAAGGTCATTTGGTGTACGTGGACTACATTAAGCAGCTTTCTGAGTGCAAAGAGACGTAATTTCTCAATCTCTTCGTGCCTGTACAGACCCCATACCTCTGAAGCGTATATGGGCTTAATCTAGCAATCAAACAGTTTGAAAAATATGGTTGGGGAAAAGTCCCCAGTCTTCCACAAGATCTTAAATATTTCTATAGTGTCCCTCCGTGCTCTAGTACAAATATCACCAAAAGCTCTGGAAAATGACAGTCGGTAGAAAAATACAGTCCTAAATATTTATAAGCATTAACTACTGACACTTGTGTACCTTTAATAAGCCACTTCTCTCTGCGTGCTAAGTACCCTCCTTTACGAAAGACAACAATGTTTGATTTGGCCAGGTTAACAGACAAGTCCATAGCATCAGCATTTTTAATCAAAATATCAAGCTGATTTTGCAGACCACGTGGTGTGTCTGACACAAGTACTACGTCATCTGCAAACAATAAAATAAAAACTTCAACTAAGTCTGGAAGAAGCTGAACACCATGATTTCCATTATTCATAATTTCAGTGGCAATTTCATTAATAAACAGGGAGAAAAGTGCGGGCGAGTTTATCTCCCCCTGTTTCAAGCCTCTGGGGCAGAGGATCAGTCACACTTTGGCCGCACCTTACACGAGCTTTAACCACCTTGAACATGCTTTGAAATGCCTGCAGCATCCTGGGATTAACGCCCCTTTCCTTAAGAATTGTCCATAATTTAGAACGTGATATATAGTCCAAAACTTGTTGAAAATCTATAAAAGCAAAGTACATTTATTGCGGGTAAAATATCTTTGAATAATAGAAAATAGATTGAAGATGTGATCAATAGTAGAGTGATCTCTTCTAAACCCAGTCTGCACTTCTCCAAGCACATCATGACTTTCGGACCAATCGGTCAAACGCTTATTTAAAATGAAACTATAGAGTTTACTACAGACAGCGAGTAGTGAAATGCCACGGTAATTATCAGGTACATCCATATTGCTCTTTTTATGGATAGGCTGGATGATCGCTTCTGACAAAGACTCAGGGTACAGGCCTGTGGAGAAAATGTGATTAAACAGCTTCACAAGAAATGGGTCAATCACATCAGAGGCATGCTTAAAGACTTCAGGAATGAGACAATCAGGACCAGCAGCTTCGTAATTTTTTAGGTGCTTGATGGCCTCATTCACTTCCTCTTCTGAAATATCTACGTCTAAGTTTTCATCTGTTGACATGTCAGAACTACAGAATAAGTTATCATCCCCATTTGAATCGTCAATTTGATCTGCACCAAAAACTTTCTTGAAGTGCACAAACCATTGCTCTTCAGAAATTGCTCCGCAAAAAGCCCTGTTTGAAGACAATTTATTAATTGTTCCCAAAAAAAGTACGCGAATCGGTTATGTTATTCTCTATCTCCTTTCTCATCTGTGTTTTATGACATTCTGTTTACTTTAACAGCTTTTTATAATCTCTTCTTTTTTTCACAAAACCCGTTTGGTCAGCAGAAAGGCCAAATTGCTTAAAATCTCTCAAGCTCTTTCTGACCTCTGCACGCTTGTTTTTACATTCTTTATCAAACCAGTCACGACTATGCCCTGTCTTGTCAACACGGATTTTTTTCTGCATACAGGCAGCAGCACGGTTAAGACCTGAAAAAAAAACCAACACAAAAACATGTCAACAGAAGAATCAATATTCGTAGTGATCATGCTTTCTGCATCCTGCATGAGTTGACCTACTTCTGCAGAGAGCAGTGCTTCACGTGGAAATGGCCGAGCAAGTCATTCGAAACAGGGTCAGGTCGCCTGAGAATGGGCGTGTCAACAACACACTGCATGCGGCATGTGACAGGCATATGACAAGAATCAATCTTTTCTTCTACATTTAACTTTTTGCACAAGGACGCTACTGAACTGGACATGATGAAATAATCGATGGCACTACAACCTTGCTGATAAATGAAAGTATAGTGGCCAGGTATATCCTCGTCACATGCCCCATTCAGTATGTGGAGATCGAACCCTGCACACAACTGTAGCAAGGAAGTACCATAGGCATTTACAACGTTGTCCTTTGACTGTCTATGGCCGTAAACATCACTGATGAAATCAGTTTTCATACGTATCCACCTGGCAACCGGAAGTTACCAGGTCGATACTGGCAGGACTGTCAGCAGCTGTTCTAGCGTTACGATCACCACAAATTATAAACTGAGCTTCCGGCAGTTTCTGTATAATATCCAGCATGCACTGGCAAAAAGGCAAATACAGGTGAATGGACTAAGGGTAGACAGAAACGCATACCCCAGAATAGAGAGAAAAACCCACCCTGTGGGGCTGACCAGGGTGACCCTGGGAACTAAAAAATACCTAACCCCACCCAAGTCCCCCAGGGCAGACCCGGGTGGGGGCTCTACGCATTGTGATAGAGGATGACGAGAGTCTACCTCGTACACCAGAGGCAGGATCAGTCCAGCCAGATGGGCTAATTTTACAGAGGGAAGTAATAACTGCTACTAGTGCCCCTGATGCAGCACCCCCAGTTGAAGGCTTTGCGTGTCACCAGAAGGCGGCTGATGTGACGCACAGAACAGCTTTGAACAAACTTTCACGGGCCACAAACATTTGTACTCCTATCTAGGACTCGCATATCAAATGATAACAGCATTATCTGTTGTAAACAGGCGTTGTTTTTTCTTCAGAGCACGACCAGAGCACATTGAGCAATGAATTAAAGAAGTGCGACCTCTATTTTGGACCCATGCCATCGAAGAGCATCGAAACTGCGATTGTACAGGTCTTCCAAGAATATGTCGGAAACAACCCAGCGTCTGTGTGGATTTCAAACACATTATCCTTCGACCTGAACCTTGATGCGACAAAACCTCCCGACTATCCCGTCACCCAGGCTTTCTTCATCCGCGTAGGATTCCCTGTGGTTCTGCTAACGCTGTATGAAACAGGGGACGCTACCCATGTCGACAATACAACAAACTCTGCTCGTGCTGAAAACGCACAATCTTTCGCCGTGGAGGTGGGTAGACGCCTGACGCGCCGACTGTTGCGCTTCTGTCACGAGGACTTTCTCATCCTAGCGTGCATGGTGCCATGGGAAGATTTCAGCGTAGACACACTAAAATGTGAAATAAAGAAAAGGAAAGACATTTATCACTTTTACAACGGACCCAGACAACCGACTATGGGAATGTATGTGCAACTGAGAAAGGCGGACTAGGCGTTCTCACGGATTTAAAGGTTGCTAAGTCATCACGCCGCGGTCTCTACGCATTGTTGATTGATTGATTGTACATTGCTTAACGTCCCGACAGCAACAAGGCTTTCTCAGGACGTGCCTGCACTGCTTGTGAAAAAAAAACTAAACAGAAAATTGAATGTATGTCGCCAGCCGGTCAAATACGTTAAATAAACCAACAACATGGGGCCTAAATAAAGCTAAGACCATCTAGCAACACACATCCAATACCAAGAGCTACAGGCAGTGCAGACAGTAGGGAGAGTTTTAAAAAGGCAAATACAGGTGAATGGACTAAGGGTAGACAGAAACGCATGCCCCAGAATAGAGAGAAAAACCCACCATGTGGGGCTGACCAGGGTGACCCTGGGAACTAAAAAATACCTAACCCCACCCAAGTCCCCCAGGGCAGACCCGGGTGGGGTTAGTTAGTTAGTTATTTGGGTTTAACGCCGAGCAGGCGACTAAGGCCATCTCACGGCGGGATGGGTAAAAATCTGGTCAGCCAGACTAAAAGCAAGGTCTTAAGACAAGATGTAAATATAGATTAAAAATCTCAGGCTAAAATGTCGCACATGTCTTTAAAAAAAACGTCTACAGACTCTCAAAAAGGGCAAATAAAAAATTCACATAGTCAATGAATGCTCAGATCTTGTTAAAAATATTGCATTCTCTCAAAAAATTGAAGATTTTGTCCGGAGGAACATCCCGGAACAAAACCTTCAAGGAGTCTGCTGTGAAGTGTTTATATCTGGTGTCAATGAGGTCAGCACAATACAGCAAAAAGTGTCGAACAGAAAACTGCTCATCACAGGCAAAACACCATGGACGCTCATCCTGTTTAAGTAAGTAAGAGTGCGTAACATACGTGTGCCCGATGTGAAGCCGAGCAAGGACAGTCTCCTCACGGCGGCTGCCGCAGCGGAAAGGTAGACTGTCAGACAACTTAGGAAGAGCTTCATGAAGCTTGTTCCCTTCCTCTTTGTCCCACTCGGACTGCCACTCGCGGGCTATGTACGCATTAATAACAGGTTTAAAATCACTATAGACAGTCTGTGTGTCAGGGACAGGGTCACTGCGGGCACTGTTGGCAGCAGAATCTGCGATTCTGTTGCCTTCGATGCCCACATGGCCCGGGACCCAAATAAAAATGATGTCATAATATTCCTTCATCAAGTCCGCGTAGAGCTCTCTAATCTGCACCAGCAGTGGATGGTCTGTTCCCGCGCCCTGAAGGGCCTGCAGGGCAGAAAGAGAGTCAGACAGAATCAGGAAGTTCCTTTCCCGAGACTGATAGGCATGCTTGAGTGCTAGCAGAATTGCCTGCAGTTCTGCACTAAATACAGAGGAATGGTCAGGGAGACGGAGCTTAAATGGGCGTCTAGGATGGCGAGAGGACACTGCAGCCGCAGCCACTCTTCCATCCTCAGATTTGGACCCATCCGTATAAAGACGACAATAGCCAGGAAAAATTGAAAGGAGTTCATTGAGACTCTGTTGGTATATGGCTGGTGGAGTACAATCCTTCTTGTGGGCAGTCAAGTCCAGCAAGATGTCAGGAACTGGTAGTAGCCAGGGTGGAGTGACGTGTTGCAGAGATTCCGAAACTTTGTCCAGGTCCACTCCGGCCGCCTGCAGATGAGGTCGGACACGGAAGGAAAGTGGACGGACAGCTCCTGGATGTGCATCGTAAATCTCTGCAAACGACGGGGTAAAAACACAATCATAGGCAGGATTTTCTGGATGGGCCTTCAGCTTCAGAACGTAGCTGAGCATGAGGCGGATGCGGCGGAGCCTGAGAGAAGGCTCCCCTGCCTCTGCATACAGACTAGGAACTGGAGATGTCCTGAAGGCTCCCAGACATATGCGCAGACCTTGATGGTGAATTGTGTTCAGACGCTGTAGAACAGACTTGGAAGCCGAGCCATATACCACAGAGCCGTAATCCAGTTTGGACCGAACAAGGGCCCGGTACAGTCGAAGTAAGACGATACGGTCTGCACCCCAGTCAGTACGACCAACGACACGAAGAATGTCGAGGGCCTTCCGACAAGAGGTTCTAAGGTAGTTAACATGGTTGCGGAAGGTCAATCTTTTGTCAAAGATGACCCCCAGAAACTTTGCCTCTTCGGCCACCTGAATTGGCACTCCAGCAATGCTCAGGGTAGGTTTTGGAAACAATTTCATTTGGTTAGTAAAATGCACACAGACTGTCTTGGAGGGTGAGAACCTGAATCCGTTGAGAGACACCCACCCCTGGATGCGATCAACGCACAGCTGCAAGCGCCTCTCAAGGGACGCAAGTCCTCGACCTCGTGCACACAAAGCAAAGTCGTCCACAAACAAAGAGCATTCAGAATCATCCTTGACGGCCTTTACAATGTTATTTATTTTAATGCTAAATAAAACAGGAGATAGAATGCTGCCCTGCGGGACACCCATCTCCTGTTCAAAGGAGTCGGAGAGGGTGGAGCCCACACGGACATGGAACGACCTGTTAGACAAAAAATTGTGAATAAAAACAGGCAGGTGCCCTTTAAAACCCATGTCCGACAAATCAGACATTATACCATACTTCCAGGTAGTGTCATATGCCTTTTCAAGATCAAAGAAAATTGCATAGACATGCTGCTTGTTGACAAAAGCATCTCGGATAAAAGACTCAAAGCGGACTAGATGGTCAGTTGTACTACGGAAGCGCCGGAAACCGCACTGGAGGTCTGTGATGAGACCACGTGACTCAAGATGCCACACCAGTCGGGCGTTGACCAAGCGTTCCATAGTCTTACATAAACATGATGTCAAAGCTATTGGCCGGTAGTTGCCCGGGTCGGAAGGATCCTTACCCGGCTTGGGGATTGGCACAACCACAGCCTGGCGCCAAGATGGCGGAAAACGACCGGTTATCCAGATATGGTTAAAGGCCTTGAGAAGTACAAGGAGTGAATCCTCAGGCAGATGAGTTAGGAGCTGATAATGGATGGTATCTAATCCAGCAGCAGAGTCAGTACATTTCAGCATGGCTTGCTGCAATTCTGAAAATGTAAAGGGGGCATTATAGTCTTCCGAGTTATCTGATATAAAATCACAAGCACAAGAGTCTCGCTTCTCCTTCTCTCTCTGGAAGAAAGGTGAATAATGCTCTGTTGAAGAATTATGGGCAATGGTGGAGGCAAGCAAATTGGCCACAGCCTTTTTATCTGTGACCAAACTGGCACCATCTCTAAGATGGCCAACAGAAGCCGAGCCACCCCTGCCCCTAATTCTTCGAACAGCATTCCAGACTTTTTGGGACGGAGTCCTAGAAGATAAAGATGAGACAAAGCGTCTCCAGGAAGCACGGCGTTCGCGTTTAAAAATGTAACGGGCTTTCGCCCGCTGTCTTTTAAATGTTAAAATATTTGCTTGCGACGGATTACGAAAAGCACGTCGCTGAGCAGATTTGCGTATTTTTTGGGCCTTGCGGCACTCTTCATTGAACCATGGTACTCTCGGCCTCCGAGGGACTGATGTGGAAGTTCTAGGGATGGTTTCACCTGCTACGTCCAACAAAATCAAAGTAAAACAAGAAACAGGTTCTTCAGCTGACATGACCACCTCCTCTGTAAGACGAGACTGACAGAGGGAGGCAAACAGAGGCCAGTTAGCTTTTTTGAGATTCCAGCGCCCCACCGGCGAATCCTCCACACAGCTGACCGATGACAGGACTACTGGGAAGTGGTCACTACCACACAGGTCATCGTGAACCTTCCAGTCAAAGTCCAGCATGAGAGAAGGATCACACACAGTGAGGTCTAGAACAGAACTAGATCCGGAACCTGAGTTAGAGTATGTAGGTGAGACATCGTTAAAGACACACAGGTTAAGTTGAGAAAAAACATCTTCTAACATCTGACCTCTGCCATCATAGTGGTCACTGCCCCAAAGGTGAGCGTGACCGTTAAAATCCCCCATGAGAATAAAGGGAGGGGGCAGTTGATCTACTAAGTTAAAAATATCATTGCTACAGACCCGCAGTGATGGTGGCAGGTAAATACTGCATATGGTTATGGTCTTCTTTAAGGTAACCCGAGCTGCGACAGCCTGAAGACAGGTGTCGATGCTAACGGGGCTACATAAAATTTGGCTACTAATGAGAAGAGCCGCTCCACCCGAGCGCCTCTCCGAATCAGAGCCTTTATGTATAACATTAAAACCATTAAAGGACACAGGGTCAGAAGTCTTCAGGTAAGTCTCCTGAAGAGATATTACTGAGGGGTTATAGAACTTGACTAAAAGACGCAATTCCTCAAAGTTAGCTTGAAAACCACGACAATTCCACTGAAGCAAAGAGTCCATGATTAAGTCTTATCTGGGGGTAAGGAGTTTTTCCCCCCTTTTTCCTTTACCTTGGAAGGAGTTGAAGAAACAGAGGGGGGCCGGCTCCCGGGCCTCCTCTGGTTCTTCGGAGAGGAAGGGGGTGGAGCTGCCGCAGCATCAGCAACAACAACTTCCACTCCCTCCATCTGCTCCTCCAGTGCAGCATATTTGTTTTGAAGGGGGACATCTGTGTTCCCCTTCTGGGCCCGTGCGCACAGCGGTCCCATAGATTTCTTAGACTTCTGGTCCTGGGCAGCGTTCCTGCCGCTAGAGTTAGCGGCCTTAGAAGGCTGACCAGAGCCAGAAGCCTTTGGAGTTGACTGACTAACAGGTTTGGGTGGGGGCTGAGGCTTAGGGGCAACAGAAGGCGGCACAACCGGACCGGCCGTGTCCGCCTTCTGCGTTCCCTGGCTCCTTGTCACCACCGGAGGAGGGTTACTCTCCAGGGGCGAGATGAGCCGAGGCTCCGCCCCCAACCAAGAAGTTGGGGTCTGACATGAAAAGTCTTTGGTGGGGCGCTTGCCTGCCACCGCTGCACTAAAAGTATACACAGAGGTGTTAGAGGTTGGGGCAGCCGCAGCTGCACCAGGGCCTTCAACCAGTTTTTTGGCATCCAGAAAGGACAACCCCTTCACCACACGCACCTGCTGAATCTTGCACTCGGATATCCAACGAGGGCATTTCTTATCCGAAGCCATATGCGCCCCCTGGCAATTCACACACAGAGGGGTGGCTGTGCAGGACTCAGCAGAGTGTCCGGGCCTAGTGCAACGGGCGCATGAGGCCTCTGCCTGACGGCATGTCTTCTGCCCATGGCCATACTTTTGGCACTTAAAGCACCGGAGGGGAAGACGGACGTACTTTTTCACTCTCAGGGAGTAGTAACCTCCCCAGATGGTAGTAGGAGGGGTGGGGGTGCCAAACGTCAGGATGATGGTAGGGAGACGGATCTCCCCACCACCTCGCTTGGAAGCGAAGCGCCTGACGCAAGTCACCCCCTGAGACTTAAGGTTCCTTACAAGTTCATCTTCTGACAGTTCTGCCAAAGCTTGATCTTTGATTACGCCTCTTGACGAATTCATAGTTTTGTGGGGTGTGACTTCCACAGGAGTGTCTCCAATGGAAGAGAGCCCCAGTAGCCCGCTGGAGTGTGCCCGAGTACGGCACTCCACCAGCAAGTCACCAGACCTGAGGCGCTGGGCGTCAGGCCTGCCAACACGGCTCCTGAGGGTCTCCCCCACCAGAAAAGGATGCAGCTTGGTAACTGGTTTCTCCTTCATCTTGCTATGGACAATGAGGAAGCGAGGCCATACGGCCGACGCCTGAGGCGTCGCTTCCTCACAGTCTGAATCACTGTCATGTTCAAATTCGGTGTCTATATGCCGTTTCTGTGCTAGTTTTGGTTTTTTTTGTTTTATCCATATTATATTAGTAGAGATATTCATCCCCCGGGGGTCCCCGCCCGCCACCGAGCCCAACAAGGGAAAGTGCAACTGTCGGCGGGTCTCCAGCCGACGCACAATGGAGACTGCCCGAAAGATATACTCAAGGGGGTAAGCCCGATTGAACCGTTTGAGCCACCGCCTTCTATCACACCGTTGAATGCAGGGGAATACTGGCGTAAAGCACCTAATCAGCAGCACAGGCTATAGCATGGTGCTCCGTATAGCAACCCGCATGTCAACAGTGGGATAGGGCTCAACGTGACAAGAGCCGATTGACTAGGCCGGTACGACTAGCCTCCCGTTTAGGCAGAAGTCAAGGCCAAAGTGGAGTGTTTCAGCCACCAGGATCCTCTTCTCCCCCGACACGGGTCTCCAAGCACGGCAAACACTTGGGATCCAAAGGACCAAAAAGTCACGAGTATTTTTAAGGACCAATCCAACATGGTACAACCTGGGTTAGCACAGCTCCTTAAAAACCGGACCAGTGAAAAGGCTGAACAACATATCTGTTGACATCAAGTCCTAATCCTGGACAAAGATGGCACCCGTCTGCTAGCCCACTCAGTCAGGGACTGAGCGGACTACCCACCTACACCACGTGGAGGCCGGTGCCGGGTAGGCAGACCCGGGTGGGGGCTCTACGCATTGTGATAGAGGATGACGAGAGTCTACCTCGTACACCAGAGGCAGGATCAGTCCAGCCAGATGGGCTAATTTTACAGAGGGAAGTAATAACTGCTACTAGTGCCCCTGATGCAGCACCCCCAGTTGAAGGCTTTGCGTGTCACCAGAAGGCGGCTGATGTGACGCACAGAACAGCTTTGAACAAACTTTTACGGGCCACAAACATTTGTACTCCTATCTAGGACTCGCATATCAAATGATAACAGCATTATCTGTTGTAAACAGGCGTTGTTTTTTCTTCAGAGCACGACCAGAGCACATTGAGCAATGAATTAAAGAAGTGCGACCTCTATTTTGGACCCATGCCATCGAAGAGCATCGAAACTGCGATTGTACAGGTCTTCCAAGAATACGTCGGAAACAACCCAGCGTCTGTGTGGATTTCAAACACATTATCCTTCGACCTGAACCTTGATGCGACAAAACCTCCCGACTATCCCGTCACCCAGGCTTTCTTCATCCGCGTAGGATTCCCTGTGGTTCTGCTAACGCTGTATGAAACAGGGGACGCTACCCATGTCGACAATACAACAAACTCTGCTCGTGCTGAAAACGCACAATCTTTCGCCGTGGAGGTGGGTAGACGCCTGACGCGCCGACTGTTGCGCTTCTGTCACGAGGACTTTCTCATCCTAGCGTGCATGGTGCCATGGGAAGATTTCAGCGTAGACACACTAAAATGTGAAATAAAGAAAAGGAAAGACATTTATCACTTTTACAACGGACCCAGACAGCCGACTATGGGAATGTATGTGCAACTGAGAAAGGCGGACTAGGCGTTCTCACGGATTTAAAGGTTGCTAAGTCATCACGCCGCGGTCTCTACGCATTGTTGATTGATTGATTGTACATTGCTTAACGTCCCGACAGCAACAAGGCTTTCTCAGGACGTGCCTGCACTGCTTGTGAAAAAAAAACTAAACAGAAAATTGAATGTATGTCGCCAGCCGGTCAAATACGTTAAATAAACCAACAACATGGGGCCTAAATAAAGCTAAGACCATCTAGCAACACACATCCAATATCAAGAGCTACAGGCAGTGCAGACAGTAGGGAGAGTTTTAAAAAGGCAAATACAGGTGAATGGACTAAGGGTAGACAGAAACGCATGCCCCAGAATAGAGAGAAAAACCCACCCTGTGGGGCTGACCAGGGTGACCCTGGGAACTAAAAAATACCTAACCCCACCCAAGTCCCCCAGGGCAGACCCGGGTGGGGGCTCTACGCATTGTGATAGAGGATGACGAGAGTCTACCTCGTACACCAGAGGCAGGATCAGTCCAGCCAGATGGGCTAATTTTACAGAGGGAAGTAATAACTGCTACTAGTGCCCCTGATGCAGCACCCCCAGTTGAAGGCTTTGCGTGTCACCAGAAGGCGGCTGATGTGACGCACAGAACAGCTTTGAACAAACTTTCACGGGCCACAAACATTTGTACTCCTATCTAGGACTCGCATATCAAATGATAACAGCATTATCTGTTGTAAACAGGCGTTGTTTTTTCTTCAGAGCACGACCAGAGCACATTGAGCAATGAATTAAAGAAGTGCGACCTCTATTTTGGACCCATGCCATCGAAGAGCATCGAAACTGCGATTGTACAGGTCTTCCAAGAATATGTCGGAAACAACCCAGCGTCTGTGTGGATTTCAAACACATTATCATTCGACCTGAACCTTGATGCGACAAAACCTCCCGACTATCCCGTCACCCAGGCTTTCTTCATCCGCGTAGGATTCCCTGTGGTTCTGCTAACGCTGTATGAAACAGGGGACGCTACCCATGTCGACAATACAACAAACTCTGCTCGTGCTGAAAACGCACAATCTTTCGCCGTGGAGGTGGGTAGACGCCTGACGCGCCGACTGTTGCGCTTCTGTCACGAGGACTTTCTCATCCTAGCGTGCATGGTGCCATGGGAAGATTTCAGCGTAGACACACTAAAATGTGAAATAAAGAAAAGGAAAGACATTTATCACTTTTACAACGGACCCAGACAGCCGACTATGGGAATGTATGTGCAACTGAGAAAGGCGGACTAGGCGTTCTCACGGATTTAAAGGTTGCTAAGTCATCACGCCGCGGTCTCTACGCATTGTTGATTGATTGATTGTACATTGCTTAACGTCCCGACAGCAACAAGGCTTTCTCAGGACGTGCCTGCACTGCTTGTGAAAAAAAAACTAAACAGAAAATTGAATGTATGTCGCCAGCCGGTCAAATACGTTAAATAAACCAACAACATGGGGCCTAAATAAAGCTAAGACCATCTAGCAACACACATCCAATATCAAGAGCTACAGGCAGTGCAGACAGTAGGGAGAGTTTTAAAAAGGCAAATACAGGTGAATGGACTAAGGGTAGACAGAAACGCATGCCCCAGAATAGAGAGAAAAACCCACCCTGTGGGGCTGACCAGGGTGACCCTGGGAACTCAAAAATACCTAACCCCACCCAAGTCCCCCAGGGCAGACCCGGGTGGGGGCTCTACGCATTGTGATAGAGGATGACGAGAGTCTACCTCGTACACCAGAGGCAGGATCAGTCCAGCCAGATGGGCTAATTTTACAGAGGGAAGTAATAACTGCTACTAGTGCCCCTGATGCAGCACCCCCAGTTGAAGGCTTTGCGTGTCACCAGAAGGCGGCTGATGTGACGCACAGAACAGCTTTGAACAAACTTTCACGGGCCACAAACATTTGTACTCCTATCTAGGACTCGCATATCAAATGATAACAGCATTATCTGTTGTAAACAGGCGTTTTTTCTTCAGAGCACGACCAGAGCACATTGAGCAATGAATTAAAGAAGTGCGACCTCTATTTTGGACCCATGCCATCGAAGAGCATCGAAACTGCGATTGTACAGGTCTTCCAAGAATACGTCGGAAACAACCCAGCGTCTGTGTGGATTTCAAACACATTATCCTTCGACCTGAACCTTGATGCGACAAAACCTCCCGACTATCCCGTCACCCAGGCTTTCTTCATCCGCGTAGGATTCCCTGTGGTTCTGCTAACGCTGTATGAAACAGGGGACGCTACCCATGTCGACAATACAACAAACTCTGCTCGTGCTGAAAACGCACAATCTTTCGCCGTGGAGGTGGGTAGACGCCTGACGCGCCGACTGTTGCGCTTCTGTCACGAGGACTTTCTCATCCTAGCGTGCATGGTGCCATGGGAAGATTTCAGCGTAGACACACTAAAATGTGAAATAAAGAAAACAAAAGACATTTATCACTTTTACAACGGACCCAGACAGCCGACTATGGGAATGTATGTGCAACTGAGAAAGGCGGACTAGGCGTTCTCACGGATTTAAAGGTTGCTAAGTCATCACGCCGCGGTCTCTACGCATTGTTGATTGATTGATTGTACATTGCTTAACGTCCCGACAGCAACAAGGCTTTCTCAGGACGTGCCTGCACTGCTTGTGAAAAAAAAACTAAACAGAAAATTGAATGTATGTCGCCAGCCGGTCAAATACGTTAAATAAACCAACAACATGGGGCCTAAATAAAGCTAAGACCATCTAGCAACACACATCCAATATCAAGAGCTACAGGCAGTGCAGACAGTAGGGAGAGTTTTAAAAAGGCAAATACAGGTGAATGGACTAAGGGTAGACAGAAACGCATGCCCCAGAATAGAGAGAAAAACCCACCCTGTGGGGCTGACCAGGGTGACCCTGGGAACTAAAAAATACCTAACCCCACCCAAGTCCCCCAGGGCAGACCCGGGTGGGGGCTCTACGCATTGTGATAGAGGATGACGAGAGTCTACCTCGTACACCAGAGGCAGGATCAGTCCAGCCAGATGGGCTAATTTTACAGAGGGAAGTAATAACTGCTACTAGTGCCCCTGATGCAGCACCCCCAGTTGAAGGCTTTGCGTGTCACCAGAAGGCGGCTGATGTGACGCACAGAACAGCTTTGAACAAACTTTCACGGGCCACAAACATTTGTACTCCTATCTAGGACTCGCATATCAAATGATAACAGCATTATCTGTTGTAAACAGGCGTTGTTTTTTCTTCAGAGCACGACCAGAGCACATTGAGCAATGAATTAAAGAAGTGCGACCTCTATTTTGGACCCATGCCATCGAAGAGCATCGAAACTGCGATTGTACAGGTCTTCCAAGAATATGTCGGAATCAACCCAGCGTCTGTGTGGATTTCAAACACATTATCATTCGACCTGAACCTTGATGCGACAAAACCTCCCGACTATCCCGTCACCCAGGCTTTCTTCATCCGCGTAGGATTCCCTGTGGTTCTGCTAACGCTGTATGAAACAGGGGACGCTACCCATGTCGACAATACAACAAACTCTGCTCGTGCTGAAAACGCACAATCTTTCGCCGTGGAGGTGGGTAGACGCCTGACGCGCCGACTGTTGCGCTTCTGTCACGAGGACTTTCTCATCCTAGCGTGCATGGTGCCATGGGAAGATTTCAGCGTAGACACACTAAAATGTGAAATAAAGAAAACGAAAGACATTTATCACTTTTACAACGGACCCAGACAGCCGACTATGGGAATGTATGTGCAACTGAGAAAGGCGGACTAGGCGTTCTCACGGATTTAAAGGTTGCCAAGTCATCACGCCGCGGTCTCTACGCATTGTTGATTGATTGATTGTACATTGCTTAACGTCCCGACAGCAACAAGGCTTTCTCAGGACGTGCCTGCACTGCTTGTGAAAAAAAAACTAAACAGAAAATTGAATGTATGTCGCCAGCCGGTCAAATACGTTAAATAAACCAACAACATGGGGCCTAAATAAAGCTAAGACCATCTAGCAACACACATCCAATATCAAGAGCTACAGGCAGTGCAGACAGTAGGGAGAGTTTTAAAAAGGCAAATACAGGTGAATGGACTAAGGGTAGACAGAAACGCATGCCCCAGAATAGAGAGCAAAACCCACCCTGTGGGACTGACCAGGGTGACCCTGGGAACTAAAAAATACCTAACCCCACCCAAGTCCCCCAGGGCAGACCCGGGTGGGGGCTCTACGCATTGTGATAGAGGATGACGAGAGTCTACCTCGTACACCAGAGGCAGGATCAGTCCAGCCAGATGGGCTAATTTTACAGAGGGAAGTAATAACTGCTACTAGTGCCCCTGATGCAGCACCCCCAGTTGAAGGCTTTGCGTGTCACCAGAAGGCGGCTGATGTGACGCACAGAACAGCTTTGAACAAACTTTCACGGGCCACAAACATTTGTACTCCTATCTAGGACTCGCATATCAAATGATAACAGCATTATCTGTTGTAAACAGGCGTTGTTTTTTCTTCAGAGCACGACCAGAGCACATTGAGCAATGAATTAAAGAAGTGCGACCTCTATTTTGGACCCATGCCATCGAAGAGCATCGAAACTGCGATTGTACAGGTCTTCCAAGAATATGTCGGAAACAACCCAGCGTCTGTGTGGATTTCAAACACATTATCCTTCGACCTGAACCTTGATGCGACAAAACCTCCCGACTATCCCGTCACCCAGGCTTTCTTCATCCGCGTAGGATTCCCTGTGGTTCTGCTAACGCTGTATGAAACAGGGGACGCTACCCATGTCGACAATACAACAAACTCTGCTCGTGCTGAAAACGCACAATCTTTCGCCGTGGAGGTGGGTAGACGCCTGACGCGCCGACTGTTGCGCTTCTGTCACGAGGACTTTCTCATCCTAGCGTGCATGGTGCCATGGGAAGATTTCAGCGTAGACACACTAAAATGTGAAATAAAGAAAACGAAAGACATTTATCACTTTTACAACGGACCCAGACAGCCGACTATGGGAATGTATGTGCAACTGAGAAAGGCGGACTAGGCGTTCTCACGGATTTAAAGGTTGCTAAGTCATCACGCCGCGGTCTCTACGCATTGTTGATTGATTGATTGTACATTGCTTAACGTCCCGACAGCAACAAGGCTTTCTCAGGACGTGCCTGCACTGCTTGTGAAAAAAAAATAAACAGAAAATTGAATGTATGTCGCCAGCCGGTCAAATACGTTAAATAAACCAACAACATGGGGCCTAAATAAAGCTAAGACCATCTAGCAACACACATCCAATATCAAGAGCTACAGGCAGTGCAGACAGTAGGGAGAGTTTTAAAAAGGCAAATACAGGTGAATGGACTAAGGGTAGACAGAAACGCATGCCCCAGAATAGAGAGAAAAACCCACCCTGTGGGGCTGACCAGGGTGACCCTGGGAACTAAAAAATACCTAACCCCACCCAAGTCCCCCAGGGCAGACCCGGGTGGGGGCTCTACGCATTGTGATAGAGGATGACGAGAGTCTACCTCGTACACCAGAGGCAGGATCAGTCCAGCCAGATGGGCTAATTTTACAGAGGGAAGTAATAACTGCTACTAGTGCCCCTGATGCAGCACCCCCAGTTGAAGGCTTTGCGTGTCACCAAAAGGCGGCTGATGTGACGCACAGAACAGCTTTGAACAAACTTTCACGGGCCACAAACATTTGTACTCCTATCTAGGACTCGCATATCAAATGATCACAGCATTATCTGTTGTAAACAGGCGTTGTTTTTTCTTCAGAGCACGACCAGAGCACATTGAGCAATGAATTAAAGAAGTGCGACCTCTATTTTGGACCCATGCCATCGAAGAGCATCGAAACTGCGATTGTACAGGTCTTCCAAGAATACGTCGGAAACAACCCAGCGTCTGTGTGGATTTCAAACACATTATCCTTCGACCTGAACCTTGATGCGACAAAACCTCCCGACTATCCCGTCACCCAGGCTTTCTTCATCCGCGTAGGATTCCCTGTGGTTCTGCTAACGCTGTATGAAACAGGGGACGCTACCCATGTCGACAATACAACAAACTCTGCTCGTGCTGAAAACGCACAATCTTTCGCCGTGGAGGTGGGTAGACGCCTGACGCGCCGACTGTTGCGCTTCTGTCACGAGGACTTTCTCATCCTAGCGTGCATGGTGCCATGGGAAGATTTCAGCGTAGACACACTAAAATGTGAAATAAAGAAAAGGAAAGACATTTATCACTTTTACAACGGACCCAGACAGCCGACTATGGGAATGTATGTGCAACTGAGAAAGGCGGACTAGGCGTTCTCACGGATTTAAAGGTTGCTAAGTCATCACGCCGCGGTCTCTACGCATTGTTGATTGATTGATTGTACATTGCTTAACGTCCCGACAGCAACAAGGCTTTCTCAGGACGTGCCTGCACTGCTTGTGAAAACAAACTAAACAGAAAATTGAATGTATGTCGCCAGCCGGTCAAATACGTTAAATAAACCAACAACATGGGGCCTAAATAAAGCTAAGACCATCTAGCAACACACATCCAATATCAAGAGCTACAGGCAGTGCAGACAGTAGGGAGAGTTTTAAAAAGGCAAATACAGGTGAATGGACTAAGGGTAGACAGAAACGCATGCCCCAGAATAGAGAGAAAAACCCACCCTGTGGGGCTGACCAGGGTGACCCTGGGAACTAAAAAATACCTAACCCCACCCAAGTCCCCCAGGGCAGACCCGGGTGGGGGCTCTACGCATTGTGATACAGGATGACGAGAGTCTACCTCGTACACCAGAGGCAGGATCAGTCCAGCCAGATGGGCTAATTTTACAGAGGGAAGTAATAACTGCTACTAGTGCCCCTGATGCAGCACCCCCAGTTGAAGGCTTTGCGTGTCACCAGAAGGCGGCTGATGTGACGCACAGAACAGCTTTGAACAAACTTTCACGGGCCACAAACATTTGAACTCCTATCTAGGACTCGCATATCAAATGATAACAGCATTATCTGTTGTAAACAGGCGTTGTTTTTTCTTCAGAGCACGACCAGAGCACATTGAGCAATGAATTAAAGAAGTGCGACCTCTATTTTGGACCCATGCCATCGAAGAGCATCGAAACTGCGATTGTACAGGTCTTCCAAGAATATGTCGAAAACAACCCAGCGTCTGTGTGGATTTCAAACACATTATCCTTCGACCTGAACCTTGATGCGACAAAACCTCCCGACTATCCCGTCACCCAGGCTTTCTTCATCCGCGTAGGATTCCCTGTGGTTCTGCTAACGCTGTATGAAACAGGGGACGCTACCCATGTCGACAATACAACAAACTCTGCTCGTGCTGAAAACGCACAATCTTTCGCCGTGGAGGTGGGTAGACGCCTGACGCGCCGACTGTTGCGCTTCAGTCACGAGGACTTTCTCATCCTAGCGTGCATGGTGCCATGGGAAGATTTCAGCGTAGACACACTAAAATGTGAAATAAAGAAAAGGAAAGACATTTATCACTTTTACAACGGACCCAGACAGCCGACTATGGGAATGTATGTGCAACTGAGAAAGGCGGACTAGGCGTTCTCACGGATTTAAAGGTTGCCAAGTCATCACGCCGCGGTCTCTACGCATTGTTGATTGATTGATTGTACATTGCTTAACGTCCCGACAGCAACAAGGCTTTCTCAGGACGTGCCTGCACTGCTTGTGAAAAAAAACTAAACAGAAAATTGAATGTATGTCGCCAGCCGGTCAAATACGTTAAATAAACCAACAACATGGGGCCTAAATAAAGCTAAGACCATCTAGCAACACACATCCAATATCAAGAGCTACAGGCAGTGCAGACAGTAGGGAGAGTTTTAAAAAGGCAAATACAGGTGAATGGACTAAGGGTAGACAGAAACGCATGCCCCAGAATAGAGAGAAAAACCCACCCTGTGGGGCTGACCAGGGTGACCCTGGGAACTAAAAAATACCTAACCCCACCCAAGTCCCCTAGGGCAGACCCGGGTGGGGGCTCTACGCATTGTGATAGAGGATGACGAGAGTCTACCTCGTACACCAGAGGCAGGATCAGTCCAGCCAGATGGGCTAATTTTACAGAGGGAAGTAATAACTGCTACTAGTGCCCCTGATGCAGCACCCCCAGTTGAAGGCTTTGCGTGTCACCAGAAGGCGGCTGATGTGACGCACAGAACAGCTTTGAACAAACTTTCACGGGCCACAAACATTTGAACTCCTATCTAGGACTCGCATATCAAATGATAACAGCATTATCTGTTGTAAACAGGCGTTGTTTTTTTTTCAGAGCACGACCAGAGCACATTGAGCAATGAATTAAAGAAGTGCGACCTCTATTTTGGACCCATGCCATCGAAGAGCATCGAAACTGCGATTGTACAGGTCTTCCAAGAATATGTCGGAAACAACCCAGCGTCTGTGTGGATTTCAAACACATTATCCTTCGACCTGAACCTTGATGTGACAAAACCTCCCGACTATCCCGTCACCCAGGCTTTCTTCATCCGCGTAGGATTCCCTGTGGTTCTGCTAACGCTGTATGAAACAGGGGACGCTACCCATGTCGACAATACAACAAACTCTGCTCGTGCTGAAAACGCACAATCTTTCGCCGTGGAGGTGGGTAGACGCCTGACGCGCCGACTGTTGCGCTTCAGTCACGAGGACTTTCTCATCCTAGCGTGCATGGTGCCATGGGAAGATTTCAGCGTAGACACACTAAAATGTGAAATAAAGAAAAGGAAAGACATTTATCACTTTTACAACGGACCCAGATAGCCGACTATGGGAATGTATGTGCAACTGAGAAAGGCGGACTAGGCGTTCTCACGGATTTAAAGGTTGCTAAGTCATCACGCCGCGGTCTCTACGCATTGTTGATTGATTGATTGTACATTGCTTAACGTCCCGACAGCAACAAGGCTTTCTCAGGACGTGCCTGCACTGCTTGTGAAAAAAAAACTAAACAGAAAATTGAATGTATGTCGCCAGCCGGTCAAATACGTTAAATAAACCAACAACATGGGGCCTAAATAAAGCTAAGACCATCTAGCAACACACATCCAATATCAAGAGCTACAGGCAGTGCAGACAGTAGGGAGAGTTTTAAAAAGGCAAATACAGGTGAATGGACTAAGGGTAGACAGAAACGCATGCCCCAGAATAGAGAGAAAAACCCACCCTGTGGGGCTGACCAGGGTGACCCTGGGAACTAAAAAATACCTAACCCCACCCAAGTCCCCCAGGGCAGACCCGGGTGGGGGCTCTACGCATTGTGATAGAGGATGACGAGAGTCTACCTCGTACACCAGAGGCAGGATCAGTCCAGCCAGATGGGCTAATTTTACAGAGGGAAGTAATAACTGCTACTAGTGCCCCTGATGCAGCACCCCCAGTTGAAGGCTTTGCGTGTCACCAGAAGGCGGCTGATGTGACGCACAGAACAGCTTTGAACAAACTTTCACGGGCCACAAACATTTGTACTCCTATCTAGGACTCGCATATCAAATGATAACAGCATTATCTGTTGTAAACAGGCGTTGTTTTTTCTTCAGAGCACGACCAGAGCACATTGAGCAATGAATTAAAGAAGTGCGACCTCTATTTTGGACCCATGCCATCGAAGAGCATCGAAACTGCGATTGTACAGGTCTTCCAAGAATATGTCGGAAACAACCCAGCGTCTGTGTGGATTTCAAACACATTATCCTTCGACCTGAACCTTGATGCGACAAAACCTCCCGACTATCCCGTCACCCAGGCTTTCTTCATCCGCGTAGGATTCCCTGTGGTTCTGCTAACGCTGTATGAAACAGGGGACGCTACCCATGTCGACAATACAACAAACTCTGCTCGTGCTGAAAACGCACAATCTTTCGCCGTGGAGGTGGGTAGACGCCTGACGCGCCGACTGTTGCGCTTCTGTCACGAGGACTTTCTCATCCTAGCGTGCATGGTGCCATGGGAAGATTTCAGCGTAGACACACTAAAATGTGAAATAAAGAAAAGGAAAGACATTTATCACTTTTACAACGGACCCAGACAGCCGACTATGGGAATGTATGTGCAACTGAGAAAGGCGGACTAGGCGTTCTCACGGATTTAAAGGTTGCTAAGTCATCACGCGGCGGTATGACCATTTCACCCTTTGGCTGTCGGCAGGAATCATCGTGACAAAAACCGCTACCAACAGACACAGGTTTAACCCTTTTAGCCCCAAGGTCCCATTTCTCCAATTGTGATGGTAAGGCCCAACGACTATGTACCAGTTGCAGGAGATGGATTGACCATGATAATTCAAGGGTAGTGAGAAAGCGCGAAGCTCATCTGTCACTACCCTTGAATTAACATGAGCAATCCATCTCTTACATTTGGTACATAGTCGTTAGGCAACACCAACAAAATTTGAGAAATGGGACCTTGGGACTAAAAAGGTTAAAGACATTTATTTCACATTTTTGTTAAACGTTTGTATGTTTTATGTATCTTTATGTGCAATGTCTTAAATAAGAATTCGATGTACACATACCAAGGGGAATTACTCAACGCTCGACAGACAAACAGATCCCCTGCCCCCGCTTATCAGGCACCCAATCACCTCGCCGAGAGATGGCCTTGGTTGCTTGCTTGGCGTTAAACCCCAATAACTAACCCAATCACCAGCCCACAGAAAAATACGCAGGTATAGCGCTGAGTAATTCCCCTTGGTATGTGTACAGCGCTAGCCTCATCTGGTTTGTGAGTAAGAATTCTGTGTGAATAAACAATGACAATTATCGTTCAGTCAGTTCATGTTCCACACTGTGAATGGTCAGCACATCCAAATCGCAGAGAGTTCAAAGACATGGGTTATATAAGAGACCTGATGCATCTTTTTAAGATGCAAATGATCGTCTTATTCTATACCTGCGTATTTCTCTGTGGGCTGGCAATTGGGTGCCTGATAGGCGGGGGCAGGGGATCCCGTTTGTCTGTCCGGCGCTGAGTGATTCCTCTTGGTTTGTGTACAATTCTGCCAGCGCTAGCCTCACCTATCTGGTTTGGGAATAGCTTTATAACTGTATTGATTATTTTGCAGAGTGTAATCAGTGTCGTGAAATTTGCACGAAATACGCCATTGGCGAGAACATCTTCGTCCGGCTGAAGAGGAGATGCAGCAGGTGATGAAAAATCCAGACAACGAGTTTGTAATGGTGGTCAACGCTCTGCTGAATGAGAAAGGATTGATTGTACATTGTTTAACGTCCCGACAGCAACAAGGCTTTCTCAGGACGTGCCTGCACTGCTTGTGAAAAAAAAAAAAAACCAGAACATTGAATGTATGTCGCCAGCCGGTCAAATACGTTAAATAATGATTGATTGTACATTGCTTAACGTCCCGACAGCAACAAGGCTTTCTCAGGACGTGCCTGCACTGTTTGTGAAAAACTAAACAGAACATTGAATATATGTCGCCAGCCGGTCAAATACATTAAATAAACCTAACACATGGGGCCTAAATAAAGCTAAGACCATTTAGCAACACACATCCAATATCAAGAGCTACAGGCAGTGCAGACAGTAGGGAGAGTTTTAAAAAGGCAAATACAGGTGAATGGATTGATTGATTGATTGTACATTGCTTAACGTCCCGACAGCAACAAGGCTTTCTCAGGACGTGCCTGCACTGCCTGTGAAAAAAACTAAACAGAAAATTGAATGCATGTCGCCAGCCGGTCAAATACGTCAAATAAACCTACATCATGGGGCCTAAATAAAGCTAGGACCATTTAGCACCACACATCCAATATCAAGATCAACAGGCAGCGCAGACAGTAGGGAGAGTTTTAAAAAGACAAATACAGGTGAATGGACCAAGGGTAGACAAACACATGCCCCAGAATAGAAAGGAAACCCACCCTGTGGGGCTGACCAGGGTGACCCTGGGAACTAAAAAGTACCTAACCCCACCCAAGTCCTCCAGGGCAGACCCGGGTGGGGTTACAGGTGAATGGACAAAGGGTAGACAGAAACACATGCCCCAGAATAGAGAGAAAAACCCACCCTGTGGGGCTTACCAGGGTGACCCTGGGAACTAAAAAATACCTAACCCCACCCAAGTCCCCCAGGGCAGACCCGGGTGGTGGATGAATGAGAAAGGAGGTCGGATCATAATTCACACAGAGGACGTGCGCTTCTTGGACTATTTTTACGCAAAGATGGATAATAAAATGGAAACACTGATCGTGGATCATTCGTTGTTTCACGAAAGATTTGAGATAAATATCTGTAACAACACCCACGTCATTTTCCGCGTCAAGCCTGTGTCCAGGAAAAGGCTTTGCAGCACCATGGACTTTTACTCTAAGGTTTCGCTAAATGTTGGAGTGGTAAACCCCACACATTCTCAAATTCAAGAACTGTACAGATCGGTACTAAACACTGAGAAAGAGGATACTGAGATTATGACAGGGGAGATTTGACTCTGTCTTTGTCAGCGAGAGAAGCAGGCCAACCAGAGGTAATGCTTGATGAACGGCCGTTCCAGAAAACTACTATTTGCAGGCAAAGGACATACAAAGAAAAAGGCAAGGGCGAGGGAACACACAAAAAGACTTTGACAGTGAATCTGCGGAAAAAATCGCCGGCCATTTCTGGAGTCAGCTGAAACTGGGTCACTACATTTCAGGTTTTCAAAAGTTCCAGGCGGCGGGTTTGTTTTATATGGCTTGTATGAGCATCCGGAAGCCAGAAACACCAAAAAGTCTTATAGATACTACGGTTACGCTTTGCCACCAGAGAAGCGCTCACTGTTATGCGAGTTACTTGAGATCAAGAGTCTTGATAACATCGTGTTTTACGGTCCGGATTCCCCATCAAAACCCGTCACTGTAACCTGCATAAATTTAAAGCAAAAACATACAGAGGCCGGTATATCACCACTTTACCCACATCCATGCATTGGCCGAACCCGCAACCCACAGCCATGCAATGGCCCAACCCCCAACCTACAGCTATGCAATGGCCCAAACTCCAACCCACAGCCATCCAGTGGCCCAACCCCCAACCCACGGTCATCTATTTGTCCACCCCTAACCCACAGTCATCAAGTGGCCCAACTTCCGACTCACAGCCATCCAGTGGCCCAACTCCCTACTCACAGCCATCCAGTGGCCCAACCCCCAACCCACAGTCATCTATTGGCCCAACCCCCAACCCACAGTCATCTATTGGCCCAACCCCCAACCCACAGTCATCAAGTGGCCCAACTCCCGACTCACAGGAATCCAGGAGCCCAACCCCTTACCCACAGTCATACAGTGGCCCAACTCCCGACTCGCAGTTATCTACCAGCGGCCAGTCACCAGAGCAAGACAACAGTCCAGGCAAGTGGCTCGTGCAGGTGAAGATCAACTATTATCACGGTCTGTGCTTTTACCAGCCACCTCAGGCCTTCAAGCTGCTTAGAGATGATGTTTTTGATGATGTTGATAATAATAATGATACTACTTATAATAATACGCAGGCACAGCGAAAGTTCCATTTTTACGGGCTGGACTCTGAATCGGCTGGAAAAGCCGAGAGTGTGGGTGATATACGCATCGTCAGACTGTGCAAAAAAGAGTGGGCCAAGCACAGTTTTGACTCCATCTTTCATAAAAACGAGAAAAGACAGTGAGAAAATTTTAAAAGTTAAAAGGAAAAGGAAATGATGATTAAAAATACGAAATTTCGGAAACGTCCAAGACGCAAATATAGATTAGAGATAATGATGACGAGTTACATTGTTCGGATTCGGATTTCCACGTATATAGACAGCGATAAAAGTTAGCACCTTATCTTGCACCGAGCTTACAAGACACGCATTGTCTAACGTTTAGCGGACTGCTCCCCAGACTGTTCAACACAACTACCATTACCGATGAAGCATGCACATGTCGGTCTGCTTCAGGTTAATTAACTCACTTGAGGCGTGTCACTTACTACACGGGCTCTGTGGCGTGTTTTGGAGTACAATGTCCCATTTCTCATTTTACAAGTTGTTTCTAATCCAATATTTATTTTGTAAAGTGGTTTCTGTACAGCTTCTGTTTTCATTGAATTTAGTCATTATTCCATGTTTCTGTACATAAGGGAATTCAGGTTCCAGTACTATTGTTCACTGCCAGATAGGTGCACCTGCACAAGTGCAACTTGAAAGTAACTAGCCACATGCATAACTGCTGTGTGAAATTACAGTCCTTTTTTCCACAGATATGTACATTTTTGTTTTGCAAGTCAAAGAATTGTGTTCATTTTTCCTTTCACAGCATCCAAGATTGATTATACATTGATTGATTATACATTGCTTAACGTCCTGACAGCAACAAGACTTTCTCAGGACGTGCCTGCACTGCTTGTGAAAAAAAAAAAAAACTAAACAGAACATTGAATGTATGTCGCCAGCCGGTCTAATACATTAAATAAACCTAACACATGGGTCCTAAATAAAGCTAAGACCATTTAGCAACACACATCCAATATCAAGAGCTACAGGCAGTGCAGACAGTGGGAGAGTTTTAAAAAGGCAAATACAGGTGAATGGACAAAGGGTAGACAGAAACACATGCCCCAGAATAGAGAGGAAAACCCACCCTGTGGGGCTGACCAGGGTGACCCTGGGAACTAAAAAGTAGTTAACCCCACCCAAGTCCCCCAGGGCAGACCCGGGTGGGGTCAGCATCCAAGAGATGTTGAATAAATATGTTCTATATAAAAAATTGATTGATTGATTGATTGTACATTGCTTAACGTCCCGACAGCAACAAGGCTTTCTCAGGACGTGCCTGCACTGCTTGTGAAAAAAAAAAACTAAACAGAACATTGAATGTATGTCGCCAGCCGGTCAAATACATTAAATAAACCTAACACATGGGGCCTAAATAAAGCTAAGACCATTTAGCAACACACATCCAATATCAAGAGCTACAGGCAGTGCAGACAGTAGGGAGAGTTTTAAAAAGGCAAATACAGGAGAATGGACCTCGGGTAGACAGAAACACATGCCCCAGAATAGAGAGAAAAACTCACCCTGTGGGGCTGACCAGGGTGACCCTGGGAACTAAAAAGTACATAACCCCACCCAAGTCCCCCAGGGCAGACCCGGGTGGGAGAAATGTCAGATTGGACACGTAATAACCAGTACTCACGACATAACCGGTACTCGGGCACAATGAAGCTAAACACATTGGAGGAAACGGGTGAATTCCGTTACCATTACGTATCACGAGCTATAAGTGTC
Organism: Semisulcospira habei; assembly: GCA_036245525.1. Lineage (NCBI taxonomy): Eukaryota > Metazoa > Mollusca > Gastropoda > Semisulcospiridae > Semisulcospira > Semisulcospira habei. The sequence goes on from BTPG01000001.1 coordinate 270,972,677, forward strand.
AACTGAACCACGGCTATTAGCCCTACGTGTCAATAGCAATACGGCTTTATAGATCGATTGATTGACTGTACATTGCTTAACGTCCCGACAGCAACAAGACTTTCTCAGGACGTGAATGCACTACTTGTGAAAAACAAAAACTAAACAGAATATTGAATGTATGTCGCCAGCCGGTCCAATACGTTACAGAAACCTACAACATGAGCCTAAATAAAGGCAAGACCTTTTAGCAACACACATCCAATATCAAGAGCTACATTGATTGATTGATTGTACATTGCTTAACGTCCCGACAGCAACAAGGCTTTCTCAGGACGTGCCTGCACTGCTTGTGAAAAAAAACAACCAACTAAACAGAACATTGAATGTATGTCGCCAGCCGGTCAAACACATTAAATAAACCTAACACATGGGGCCTAAATAAAGCTAAGACCATTTAGCAACACACATCCAATATCAAGAGCTACAGGCAGTGCAGACAGTAGGGAGAGTTTAAAAAAGGCAAATACAGGTGAATGGTTGATTGATTGATTGTACATTGCTTAACGTCCCGACAGCAACAAGGCTTTCTCAGGACGTGCCTGCACTGCTTGTGAAAAAAACAACTAAACAGAACATTGAATGTATGTCGCCAGCCGGTCAAATACATTAAATAAACCTAACACATGGGGCCTAAATAAAGCTAAGACCATTTAGCAACACACATCCAATATCAAGAGCTACAGGCAGTGCAGACAGTAGGGAGAGTTGTAAAAAGGCAAATACAGGTGAATGGACTTCGGGTAGACAGAAACACATGCCCCAGAATAGAGAGAAAAACTCACCCTGTGGGGCTGACCAGGGTGACCCTGGGAACTAAAAAGTACCTAACCCCACCCAAGTCCCCCAGGGCAGACCCGGGTGGGGTTAGACAGTAGGGAGAGTTTTAAAAAGGCAAATACAGGTGAATGGACCTCGGGTAGACAGAAACACATGCCCCAGAATAGAGAGAAAACCCCACCCTGTGGGGCTGACCAGGGTGACCCTGGGAACTAAAAAATACCTAACCCCACCCAAGTCCCCCAGGGCAGACCCGGCTGGGGTTCAAGATTGATTGATTGTACATTGCTTAACGTCCCGACAGCAACAAGGCTTTCTCAGGACGTGCCTGCACTGCTTGTGAAAAAAAATTAATAAACAGAACATTGAATGTATGTCGCCAGCCGGTCAAACACGTTAAATAAACCTAACACATGGGGCCTAAATAAAGCTAAGACCATTTAGCAACACACATCCAATATCAAGAGCTACAGGCAGTGCAGACAGTAGGGAGAGTTTTAAAAAGGCAAATACAGGTGAATGGACAAAGGGTAGACAGAAACACATGCCCCAGAATAGAGAGAAAAACCCACCCTGTGGGGCTGACCAGGGTGACCCTGGGAACTAAAAAATACCTAACCCCACCCAAGTCCCCCAGGGCAGACCCGGGTGGGGAAGCTGGGGTTCAAGAGCTACAGGCAGCGCATACAGTAATACAGTAGGGAAAGATTAGAAAAGGAAAATACAGGTGAATGGACCAAGGGTAGGCAGAAACACATGTCCCAGAATAGAGATTGATTGTACTTTGCTTAACGTCCCGACAGCAACAAGGCTTTCTCAGGACGTGCCTGCACTGCTTGTAAAAAAAAAAAATAAACAGAACATTGAATGTATGTCGCCAGCCGGTCAAAGACGTTAAATAAACCTAACACATGGGGCTAAATAAAGCTAAGACCATTTAGCAACACACATCCAATATCAAGAGCTACAGGCAGTGCAGACAGTAGGGAGAGTTTTAAATAGGCAAATACAGGTGAATGGACCTCGGGTAGACAGAAACACATGCCCCAGAATAGAGAGAAAACCCACCCTGTGGGGCTGACCAGGGTGACCCTGGGAACTAAAAAATACCTAACCCCACCCAAGTCCCCCAGGGCAGACCCGGGTGGGGTCCAGAATAGAGAGGAAAACCCACCCTGTGGGGCTGACCAGGGTGACCCTGGGAACTAAAAATTGTTAACCCAGGGCAGACCCGGGTGGGGGTACGGCTTAATAGCACTACTCTCGAAAGCCCTACGCCATCAGACCTACGGTCGCTGGAACTTAGCAGCGATAGACCATTCAACAGTTATTGCTAGAGGTCGCAGTGCTCTCGACACGCAGTTCTCGTTATACGTAGAGCTAGCGGCCTCTCCGTCATTGGCAGTGTCATCGTCTGCATTTATTAACCCTTTAGTGTCGGTAGAGATTTATGTCACAATGATTCCTGCAGGATTTATCGCGACTAAACCCGCTACCGCCACACAAAGGGTTAAAGTTTAAAGATTGCTAAGACATCATGCCGCAGTATCACCATTTTACCCTTTGTCCGCAGGAATCAGCGTGACAAAACCCTCTACTAACAGCCACATATTTAACCCTTTTAGCTCCAAGTCCAACGACTTTGTACCAGTTGCAGGAGATGGATTGACCATAATTCAAGGGTAGTGAGAAAGCGCCATGCTCTTCTGTCACTAACCCTGAATTAACATGATCAATCCGTTTCTTACAACTGGTACATAGTCATTAGGCAACACCTCCAAAATTTGAGAAATGGGAACTTGTGACTAAAGAGGTTGAAGACATTTTTCTCACATTTGATTAAACGTTTGTGTGTTATATGTATCTTTATGTGCAATGTCTTGGCTGTTCTTTTCTGTTCTACGTTTGTTTCCATGTCACCTGAAGAAGGACCATTGATCCGAAACGTCGCTTTTTGTTTCTATTTTAAAGGGTTTTCTACCACTATCTTCTGTTTTTCTTTCACATGAAAAAATAGCGGCAACAGTTTTACTACGTCTTGACTAAGAATTCTATGTACACATACCAAGGGGAAGACAGAGAATTCCATGATGGAATTCATTGACCTAACAACTGGACTGGTATGCATTGAAAAAGGTACACATCCCTACACCAGTCTTAAATAATTACAGAGTTGAAAGCGTCCGAGGACGCCAACAGACTAGCGCCAGCGGAATGCAGACAGAGAAACGACCACTAGTTTTAGAAAGTGGAAAAAGACACGTCGCAAAGGCAACCGAATGAAACGACTGAACAGGGTGAATCAACACCCATCAGCTATACCTCAAGACTATCATCGTACCCTCAAAAACAACCAAAAGCTAATTTAGCTGCAATATAATAAATCTTCTAGTAAGCGGGTAGAGTGTCACAAGACAGCTGCCTGGCTTTGTACTGTCGTCGTGTACACATCCTCGGCATACATTAAAAAGGTTGATTGATTGATTGTACATTGCTTAACGTCCCGACAGCAACAAGGCTTTCTCAGGACGTGCCTGCACTGCTTGTGAAAAAAAAAACAGAACATTGAATGTATGTCGCCAGCCGGTCAAATACATTAAATAAACCTAACACATGGGGCCTAAATAAAGCTAAGACCATTTAGCAACACACATCCAATATCAAGAGCTACAGGCAGTGCATTGATTGATTGTACATTGCTTAACGTCCCGACAGCAACAAGGCTTTCTCAGGACGTGCCTGCACTGATTGTGAAAAAAAACTAAACAGAAAATTGAATGTATGTCGCCAGCCGGTCAAATACATTAAATAAACCTACAACATGTGGCATAAATAAAGCTAAGACCATTTAGCAACACACATCCAATATCAAGAGCTACAGGCAGTGCAGACAGTAGGGAGAGTTTTAAAAAGGCAAATACAGGTGAATGGACAAAGGGTAGACAGAAACACATGCCCCAGAATAGAGAGAAAAACCCACCCTGTGGGGCTGACCAGGGTGACCCTGGGAACTAAAAAATACCTAACCCCACCCAAGTCCCCCAGGGCAGACCCGGGTGGGGGACAGGCAGTGCAGAGAGTAGGGAGAGTTTTAAAAAGGCAAATACAGGTGAATGGACAAAGGGTAGACAGAAACACATGCCCCAGAATAGAGAGAAAAACCCACCCTGTGGGGCTGACCAGTGTGACCCTGGGAACTAAAAAATATCTAATATCTAACCCCACCCAAGTCCCCCAGGGCAGACCCGGGTGGGGTCATTAAAAAGGTGACTAGTGAGTTCCCGAGAAATTTTATCTCATTGAGAAAACTGTATTTTTCAGAAATGAACCCTATCAGAATGTTGTATGTATGGACGGTGTGTGTGTCAGTGTGTGTGTAACAAGGTACATACATAATGTTTTATTTGAAATAATTGATTGATTGATTGTACATTGCTTAACGTCCCGACAGCAACAAGGCTTTCTCAGGACGTGCCTGCACTGCTTGTGAAAAAAAATAAACAGAACATTGATTGTATGTCGCCAGCCGGTCAAATACATTAAATAAACTTAACACATGGGGCCTAAATAAAGCTAAGACCATTTAGCAACACACATCCAATATCAAGAGCTACAGGCAGTGCAGACAGTAGGGAGAGTTTTAAAAAGGCAAATACAGGTGAAAGGAGTTAGTTAGTTATTTGGGTTTAACGCCGAGCAGGCGACTAAGGCCATCTCACGGCGGGATGGGTAAAAATCTGGTCAGCCAGACTAAAAGCAAGGTCTTAAGACAAGATGTAAATATAGATTAAAAATCTCAGGCTAAAATGTCGCACATGTCTGGAAAAGAAACGTCTACAGACTCTCAAAAAGGGCAAATAAAAAAGATTCACATAGTCTATGAATGCTCAAATCTTGTTAAAAATATTGCATGCTCGCAAGAAATTGAAGATTTTGTCCGGGGGAACATCCCGGAACAAAACCTTCAAGGAGTCTGCTGTAAAGTGTTTATATCTGGTGTCAATTAGGTCAGCACAATACAGCAAAAAGTGTCGAACAGAAAACTGCTCATCACAGGCAAAACACCATGGACGCTCATCCTGTTTAAGTAAGTAAGAGTGCGTAATATACGTGTGCCCGATGTGGAGCCGAGCAAGGACAGTCTCCTCACGGCGGCTGCCGCAGCGGAAAGGTAGACTGTCAGACAACTTAGGAAGAGCTCCATGAAGCTTGTTCCCTTCCTCTTTGTCCCACTCGGACTGCCACTCGCGGGCCACGTACGCACTAATCACAGGTTTAAAATCACTATAGACAGTCTGTGTGTCAGGGACAGGGTCACTGCGGGCACTGTTGGCAGCAGAATCTGCGATTCTGTTGCCTTCGATGCCCACATGGCCTGGGACCCAAATAAAAATGATGTCATAATATTCCTTCATCAAGTCTGCGTAAAGCTCTCTAATCTGCACCAGCAGTGGATGGTCTGTTCCCGCGCCCTGAAGGGCCTGCAGGGCAGAAAGAGATTGATTGTACATTGCTTAACGTCCCGACAGCAACAAGGCTTTCTCAGGACGTGCCTGCACTGCTTGTGAAAAAAAAAAAAAAATAAACAGAAAATTGAATGTATGTCGCCAGCCGGTCAAATACGTTAAATAAACCTACAACATGGGGCCTAAATAAAGCTAAGACCATTTAGCAACACACATCCAATATCAAGAGCTACAGGCAGTGCAGACAGTAGGGATTGATTGATTGATTGTACATTGCTTAACGTCCCGACAGCAACAAGGCTTTCTCAGGACGTGCCTGCACTGCTTGTGAAAAAAAAAAACTAAACAGAACATTGAATGTATGTCGCCAGCCGGTCAAATACATTAAATAACCCTAACACATGGGGCCTAAATAAAGCTAAGACCATTTAGCAACACACATCCAATATCAAGAGCTACAGGCAGTGCAGACAGTAGGGAGAGTTTTAAAAAGGCAAATACAGGTGAATGGACAAAGGGTAGACAGAAACACATGCCCCAGAATAGAGAGAAAAAACCCACCCTGTGGGGCTGACCAGGGTGACCATGGGAACTAAAAAATACCTAACCCCACCCAAGTCCCCCAAGGCAGACCCGGGTGGGGCAGAAAGAGAGTCAGACAGAATCAGGAAGTTCCTTTCCCGAGACTGATAGGCATGCTTGAGTGCTAGCAGAATGGCCTGCAGTTCTGCACTAAATACAGAGGAATGGTCAGGGAGACGGAGCTTAAATGGGCGTCTAGGATGGCGAGAGGATACTGCAGCCGCAGCCACTCTTCCATCCTCAGACTTGGACCCATCCGTATAAAGACGACAATAGCCAGGAAAAATTGAAAGGAGTTCATTGAGGCTCTGTTGGTATATGGCTGGTGGAGTACAATCCTTCTTGTGGGCAGTCAAGTCCAGCAAGATGTCAGGAACTGGTAGTAGCCAGGGTGGAGTGACGTGTTGCAGAGATTCCGAAACTTTGTCCAGGTCCACTCCGGCCGCCTGCAGATGAGGTCGGACACGGAAGGAAAGTGGACGGACAGCTCCCGGATGGGCATCGTAAATCTCTGCAAACGACGGATTAAAAACACAATCATAGGCAGGATTTTCTGGATGGGCCTTCAGCTTCAGAACGTAGCTGAGCATGAGGCGGATGCGGCGGAGCCTGAGAGAAGGCTCCCCTGCCTCTGCATACAGACTAGGAACTGGAGATGTCCTGAAGGCTCCCAGACATATGCGCAGACCTTGATGGTGAATTGTGTTCAGACGCTGCAGAACAGACTTGGAAGCCGAGCCATATACCACAGAGCCGTAATCCAGTTTGGACCGAACAAGGGCCCGGTACAGTCGAAGTAAGACGATGCGGTCTGCACCCCAGTCAGTACGACCAACGACACGAAGAATGTAGAGGGCCTTCCGACAAGAGGTTCTAAGGTATTTAACATGGTTGCAGAAAGTCAATCTTTTGTCAAAGATGACCCCCAAAAACTTTGCCTCTTCGGCCACCTTAATTGGCACTCCAGCAATGCTCAGGCTAGGTTCTGGAAAAAAATTTCGTCTGGTTAGTAAAATGCACACAGACTGTCTTGGAGGGCGAGAATCTGAATCCATTGAGAGACACCCACCCCTGGATGCGATCAACGCACAGCTGCAAGCGCCTCTCAAGGGACGCAAGCCCTCGACCTCGTGCACACAAAGCAAAGTCGTCCACAAACAAAGAGCATTCAGAATCATCCTTGACGGCCTTTACAATGTTATTTATTTTAATGCTAAATAAAACAGGAGATAGAATACTGCCCTGCGGGACACCCATCTCCTGTTCAAAGGAGTCGGAGAGGGTGGAGCCCACACGGACATGGAACGACCTGTTGGACAAAAAATTGTGAATAAAAACGGGCAGATGCCCTTTAAAACCCATGTCCGACAAATCAGACATTATACCATGCTTCCAGGTAGTGTCATATGCCTTTTCAAGATCAAAGAAAATTGCATAGACATGCTGCTTGTTGACAAAAGCATCTCGGATAAAAGACTCAAAGCGGACTAGATGGTCAGTTGTACTACGGAAGCGCCGGAAACCGCACTGGAGGTCTGTGATGAGACCCTGTGACTCAAGATGCCACACCAGTCGGGCGTTGACCAAGCGTTCCATAGTTTTACATAAACATGATGTCAAAGCTATTGGCCGGTAGTTGCCCGGGTCGGAAGGTTTTGATTGATTGTACATTGCTTAACGTCCCGACAGCAACAAGGCTTTCTCAGGACGTGCCTGCGCTGCTTGTGAAAAAAAAAACCAACTAAACAGAACATTGAATGTATGTCGCCAGCCGGTCAAATACATTAAATAAACCTAACACATGGGGCCTAAATAAAGCTAAGACCATTTAGCAACACACATCCAATATCAAGAGCTACAGGCAGTGCAGACAGTAGGGAGAGTGTTAAAAAGGCAAATACAGGTGAATGGACAAAGGGTAGACAGAAACACATGCCCCAGAATAGAGAGAAAAACCCACCCTGTGGGGCTGACCAGGGTGACCCTGGGAACTAAAAAGTACCTAACCCCACCCAAGTCCCCCAGGGCAGACCCGGGTGGGGGATGGGTCGGAAGGATCCTTACCCGGCTTGGGAATTGGCACAACCACAGCCTGGCGCCAAGATGGCGGAAAATGACCGGTTATCCAGATATGGTTAAAGGCCTTGAGAAGTACAAGGAGTGAATCCTCAGGCAGATGTGTTATGAGCTGATAATGGATGGTATCTAATCCAGCAGCAGAGTCAGTACATTTCTGCATGGCTTGCTGCAATTCTGAAAACGTAAAAGGGTTGATTGATTGTACATTGCTTAACGTCCCGACAGCAACAAGGCTTTCTCAGGACGTGCCTGCACTGCTTGTGAAAAAAAAAAAGAAACAGAACATTGAATGTAGGTCGCCAGCCGGTCAAATACATTAAATAAACCTAACACATGGGGCCTAAATAAAGCTAAGACCATTTAGCAACACACATCCAATATCAAGAGCTACAGGCAGTGCAGACAGTAGGGAGAGTTTTTAAAAGGCAAATACAGGTGAATGGACAAAGGGTAGACAGAAACACATGCCCCAGAATAGAGAAAAACCCACCCTGTGGGGCTGACCAGGGTGACCCTGGGAACTAAAAAATACCTAACCCCACCCAAGTCCCCCAGGGCAGACCCGGGTGGGGGAAAACGTAAAAGGGGCATTATAGTCTTCCAAGTTATCCGATATAAAATCACAAGCACAAGATTCTCGCTTCTCCTTCTCTCTCTGGAAGAAAGGTGAATAATGCTCTGCTGAAGAATTATGGGCAATGGTGGAGGCAAGCAAATTGGCCACAGCCTTTTTATCTGTGACCAAACTGGCACCATCTCTAAGATGGCCGACAGAAGCCGAGCCACCCCTGCCCCTAATTCTTCGAACAGCCTTCCAGACTTTTTGGGACGGAGTCCTAGAAGATAAAGATGAGACGAAGCGTCTCCAGGAAGCACGGCGTTCACGTTTAAAAATATAACGGGCTTTCGCCCGCTGTCTTTTAAAGGTTAAAATATTTGCTTGCGACGGATTACGAAATGCACGTCGCTGAGCAGATTTGCGCATTGTTTGGGCCTTGCGGCACTCTTCATTGAACCATGGTACTCTCGGCTTCCGAGGGAGTGATGTGGAAGTCCTAGGGATGGTTTCACCTGCAACCTCCAACAAAATAGAAGTAAAACAAGAAACAGGTTCTTCAGCTGACATGACCACCTCCTCTGTAAGACGAGACTGACAGAGAGAGGCAAACAGAGACCAGTTAGCTTTCTTGAGATTCCAGCGCCCCGCCGGCGAATCCTCCTCACAGCTGACCGATGACAGGACTACTGGGAAGTGGTCACTACCACACAGGTCGTCGTGAACCTTCCAGTCAAAGTCCAGCATGAGAGAAGGATCACACACAGTGAGTTCTAGAACAGAACTAGATCCGGAACCTGAGTTAGAGTATGTAGGTGAGCCATCGTTAAAGACACATAGGTTAAGATGAGAAAAAACATCTTCTAACATCTGACCTCTGCCATCATAGTGGTCACTACCCCAAAGGTGAGCATGACCGTTAAAATCCCCCATGAGAATAAAGGGAGGGGGCAGTTGATCTACTAAGTTAAAAATATCATTGCTACAGACCCGCAGTGATGGTGGCAGGTAAATACTGCATATGGTTATGGTCTTTTTTAAGGTAACCCGAGCAGCGACAGCCTGAAGACAGGTGTCGATGCTAACGGGGCTACATAAAATTTGGCTACTAATGAGAAGAGCCGCTCCACCCGAGCGCCTCTCCGAATCAGAGCCTTTATGTATAACATTAAAACCATTAAAAGACACAGGGTCAGAAGTCTTCAGGTAAGTCTCCTGAAGAGATATGACTGAGGGGTTATAGAACTTGACTAAAAGACGTAATTCCTCAAAGTTAGCTCGAAAACCACGACAATTCCACTGAAGCAAAGAGTCCATGATTAAGTCTGATCTGGGGGTAAGGAGTTTTTCCCCCCTTTTTCCTTTACCTTGGAAGGAGTTGAAGAAACAGAGGGGGGCCGGCTCCCGGGCCTCCTCTGGTTCTTCGGAGAGGAAGGGGGTGGAGCTGCCGCAGCATCAGCAACAACAACTTCCACTCCCTCCATCCGCTCCTCCAGTGCAGCATATTTGTTTTGAAGGGGCACATCTGTGTTCCCCTTCTGGGCCCGTGCGCACAGCGGTCCCATAGATTTCTTAGACTTCTGGTCCTGGGCAGCGTTCCTGCCGCTAGAGTTAGCGGCCTTAGAAGGCTGACCAGAGCCAGAAGCCTTTGGAGTTGACTGACTAACAGGTTTGGGTGGGGGCTGAGGCTTAGGGGCAACAGAAGGCGGCACAACCGGACCGGCAGTGTCCGCCTTCTGCGTTCCCTGGCTCCTTGTCACCACCGGAGGAGGGTTACTCTCCAGGGGCGAGATGAGCCGAGGCTCCGCCCCCAACCAAGAAGTTGGGGTCTGACATGAAAAGTCTTTGGTGGGGCGCTTGCCTGCCACCGCTGCACTAAAAAGTATACACTGAGGTGTTAGAGGTTGGGGCAGCCGCAGCTGCACCAGGGCCTTCAACCAGTTCTTTGGCATCCAGAAAGGACAGCCCCTTCTCCACACGCACCTGCTGAATCTTGCACTCGGATATCCAACGAGGGCATTTCTTATCCGAAGCCATATGCGCCCCCTGGCAATTCACACACAGGGGGGTGGCTGTGCAGGACTCAGCAGAGTGTCCGGGCCTAGTGCAACGGGCGCATGAAGCCTCTGCCTGACGGCATGTCTTCTGCCCATGGCCATACTTTTGGCACTTAAAGCACCGGAGGGGAAGAGGGACGTACTTTTTCACTCTCAGGGAGTAGTAACCTCCCCAGATGGTAGTAGGAGGGGTGGGGGTGCCAAACGTCAGGATGATGGTAGGGAGACGGATCTCCCCACCACCTCGCTTGGAAGCGAAGCGCCTGACGCAAGTCACCCCCTGAGACTTAAGGTTCCTTACAAGTTCATCTTCTAACAGTTCTGCCAAAGCTTGATCTTTGATTACGCCTCTTGACGAATTCATAGTTTTGTGGGGTGTGACTTCCACAGGAGTGTCTCCGATGGAAGAGAGCCCCAGTAGCCCGCTGGAGTGTGCCCGAGTACGGCACTCCACCAGCAAGTCACCAGACCTGAGGCGCTGGGCGTCAGGCCTGCCAACACGGCTCCTGAGGGTCTCCCCCACCAGAAAAGGATGCAGCTTGGTAACTGGTTTCTCCTTCACCTTGCTATGGACAATGAGGAAGCGAGGCCATACGGCCGACGCCTGAGGCGTCGCTTCCTCACAGTCTGAATCACTGTCATGTGCAATGTCGGTGTCTATGCGCCGTTTCTGTGCTAGTTTTGGTTTTTTGGTTTTATCCATATTATCTTAGTAGAGATATTCATCCCCCGGGGGTCCCCGCCCGCCACCGAGCCCAACAAGGGAAAGTGCAACTGTCGGCGGGTCTCCAGCCGACGCACAATGGAGACTGCCCGAAAGATATACTCAAGGGGGTAAGCCCGATTGAACCGTTTGAGCCACCGCCTTCTATCACACCGTTGAATGCAGGGGAATACTGGCGTAAAGCACCTAATCAGCAGAAGCTATAGCATGGTGCTCCGTATAGCAACCCGCATGTCAACAGTGGGATAGGGCTCAACGTGACAAGAGCCGATTGACTAGGCCGGTACGACTAGCCTCCCGTTTAGGTAGAAGTCAAGGCCGAAGTGGAGTGTTGGCACCAGTGAGCCGCAGCCCAAAGGGAACCTCAGCCACCAGGATCCTCTTCTCCCCCGACACGGGTCTCCAAGCACGGCAAACACTTGGGATCCAAAGGACCAAAAAGTCACGAGTATTTTTAAGGACCAATCCAACATGGTACGACCTAGGTTAGCACAGCTCCTTAATAACCGGACCAGTGAAAAGGCTGAACAACATATCTGCTGACATCAAGTCCTAATCCTGGACAAAGATGGCACCCGTCCGCTAGCCCACTCAGTCAGGGACTGAGCGGACTACCCACCTACGCCACGTGGAGGCCGGTGCCGGGTAGGCACAGGTGAATGGATTGATTGATTGTACATTGCTTAACGTCCCGACAGCAACAAGGCTTTCTCAGGACGTGCCTGCACTGCTTGTGAAAAAAAAAAACAACCAACTAAACAGAACATTGAATGTATGTCGCCAGCCGGTCAAACACATTAAATAAACCTAACACATGGGGCCTAAATAAAGCTAAGACCATTTAGCAACACACATCCAATATCAAGAGCTACAGGCAGTGCAGACAGTAGGGAGAGTTTAAAAAAGGCAAATACAGGTGAATGGACCTCGGGTAGACAGAAACACATGCCCCAGAATAGAGAGAAAAACCCACCCTGTGGGGCTGACCAGGGTGACACTGGGAACTAAAAAATACCTAACCCCACCCAAGTCCCCCAGGGCAGACCCGGGTGGGGGTTTTTCTAGGACGGACCTGCACTGTCGTGAAAAGATGAAGTAAATCATTACAGAGTTAAAAGCGTCCGAGGACATCAACAGGACTAGCGGCAGCGGGAAAGAAGATACAGAATAGGCCTCTAGATCTAGAAAGTGGAAAAAGACACGTCACAAAGACAACAGAATAAAACGACGGAACAGGGCGGACCAAAAGCCAACGGCTCTACCTCAAGTCTGTCATTGTAACCTCAAAACAACCTCTTATTACGAGATGGTCAACTGCCGTTCAAAAGCAAGGCCACAGTCTGTCAGTTTCTAGAGAGCACCATTATCCTTTCTACCCCCAAGGTCCCATTTCTCACATTTTGGAGGTGTTGCCTAACTATGTATCAGTTGCGGGAGATGGATTGACCATAATTCAACGTAGTGCAACATTAGCTTGGCGCCTGAATGCTCCGATTGATTGGTTGTACATTGCTTAACGTCCAGACAGCAACAAGACTTTCCCAGGACGTGCCTGCACTGCTTGTGAAAAAAAAAACCTGAACAGAACATTGAATGTATGTCGCCAGCCAGTCCAATACGTAAATAAACCTACGACATGGGGCCTAAATAAAGCTAAAACCATTTAGCAACACACATCCAAGATCAATTGATTGATTGATTGTACATTGCTTAACGTCCCGACAGCAACAAGGCTTTCTCAGGACGTGCCTGCACTGCTTGTGAAAAAAAACTAAACAGAAAATTGAATGTATGTCGCCAGCCGGTCAAATACGTTAAATAAACCTACAACATGGGGCCTAAATAAAGCTAAGACCATTTAGCAACACACATCCAATATCAAGAGCTACAGGCAGTGCAGACAGTAGGGAGAGTTTTAAAAAGGCAAATACAGGTGAATGGACAAAGGGTAGACAGAAACACATGCCCCAGAATAGAGAGAAAAACCCACCCTGCGGGGCTGACCAGGGTGACCCTGGGAACTAAAATCCAAGATCAAGAGCAACAGGCAGCGCAAACAGTAGGGATTGATTGATTGATTGTACATTGCTTAACGTCCCGACAGCAACAAGGCTTTCTCAGGACGTGCCTGCACTGCTTGTGAAAAAAAAAAAAAAAAACTAAACAGAACATTGAATGTATGTCACCAGCCGGTCAAATACATTAAATAAACCTAAGACATGAGGCCTAAATAAAGCTAAGACCATTTAGCAACACACATCCAATATCAAGAGCTACAGGCAGTGCAGACAGTAGGGAGAGTTTTAAAAAGGCAAATACAGGTGAATGGACCAAGGGTAGACAGAAACACATGCCCCAGAATAGAGAGAAAAACTCACCCTGTGGGGCTGACCAGGATGACCCTGAGAACTAAAAAGTACCTAAACCCACCCAAGTCCCCCAGGGCAGACCCGGGTGGGGGGCAAACAGTAGGGAGAGTTTTAAAAAAGGCAAATACAGGTGAATGGTTGATTGTACATTGCTTAACGTCCCGACAGCAACAAGGCTTTCTCAGGACGTGCCTGCACTGCTTGTGAAAAAAAAAAAAATAAACAGAACATTGAATGTAGATCGCCAGCCGGTCAAATACATTAAATAAACCTAACACATGGGGCCTAAATAAAGCTAAGACCATTTAGCAACACATCCAATATCAAGAGCTACAGGCAGTGCAGACAGTAGGGAGATTGATTGATTGATTGATTGTACATTGCTTAACGTCCCGACAGCAACAAGGCTTTCTCAGGACGTGCCTGCACTGCTTGTGAAAAAAAAAAAAAAATAAACAGAAAATTGAATGTATGTCGCCAGCCGGTCAAATACGTTACATAAACCTACAACATGGGGCCTAAATAAAGCCAAGACCATTTAGCAGCACACATCCAATATCAAGAGCTACAGGCAGTGCAGACAGTAGGGAGAGTTTTAAAAAGGCAAATACAGGTGAATGGACAAAGGGTAGACAGAAACACATGCCCCAGAATAGAGAGAAAAACCCACCCTGTGGGGCTGACCAGGGTGACCCTGGGAACTAAAAAATACCTAACCCCACCCAAGTCCCCCAAGGCAGACCCGGGTGGGGACAGTAGGGAGAGTTTTAAAAAGGCAAATACAGGTGAATGGACCAAGGGTAGACAGAAACACATGCCCCAGAATAGAGAGAAAAACTCACCCTGTGGGGCTGACCAGGGTGACCCTGGGAACTAAAAAGTACCTAACCCCACCCAAGTCCCCCAGGGCAGACCCGGGTGGGGGAAATACAGGTGAATGGACCAAGGGTAGACAGAAACACATGCCCCAGAAAAGAAGGAAAAACCCACCCTGTGGGGCTGACCAGGGTGACCCTGGGAACTAAAAAGTAGTTAACCCCACCAAAATCCCCCAGGGCAGACCCGGGTGGGGGTGAATGCTCCGAGCTAATTTGGCGCTACCCTTTAATTATGGTCAAACCATCTCCTGCTGTAGGGATCCGGGGCTAAAAGGGTTAACTGGCAATCAGACGATTGATTGTACATTGCTCAACGTCCCGACAGCAACAAGACTCTCAGGATGTGCCTGCACTGCTTGTGGGGAAAAAAAACTAAACAGAATACTGAATGCATGTCGCCAGCCGGTCCAATACGTTAAATAAACCTACGACATGGGGCCTAAATAAAGCTAAGACCATTTAGCAACACACATTGAATATCAAGAGCTACAGGCAGCGCAGACAGTAGGGAGAGTTTAGAAAAGGAAAATACAGGTGAATGGACCAAGGATACGCAGAAACACATGCCCCAGAATAGAAGGGAAAACCCACCCTGTGGGGCTGACCAGGGTGACCCTGGGAACTAAAAAGTAGTTATCTCCAACCAAATCCACCAGGGCAGACCCGGGGGGGGGGGGGGGGGGGGTTCGACATAACCGTTACTCAGGGTGGTTTTGCACAATGAAGCTAAACACATTGGAATAAACGGGTGAATTCCGTTACCACTACGTATCACGAGCACTACGTGTAAATTGAACCACGGCTTTTAGCCCTACGTGTCAATAGCAATACGGCTTTACAGCACTAGTCTCGAAAGCCCTACGCTGTCAGACCTACGGGCGCTGGAACTGCTCAGGTATAGACTTTTAACGCGTATTGCTAGAGATTGCAGTGCTCTCGACACGCAGTTCTCGTTATACGCAGAGCTAGCGGTCTCTCCGTCATTGGCAGTGTCATCGTCTGCATTTATTAACCCCTTGGGTGTTGGTAGAGGTTTTAGTCGCGATGATGACTGCACGAACCCAAAGGGTTAAAGTTTAAAGGTTACCAAGACATCACGCCGCAGTATCACCATGTCACCCTTTGGTTGTCGGCAGGAATCATCGTGACAAAAACCCCTACCAACAGCCACAGGTTTAACCCTTTTAGCCCCAAGGTCCCATTTCTCGAATTGTGATGGTAATGCCCATCGACTATGTACCAGTTGCAGAAGATGGATTGACCATAATTCAAGGGTAGTCACAAATTAGCTTGGCGCTTTCAGGCGCCAAGCTAATTTGGCACTACCCTTGAATTATCAGTGTCAATCCATCTCCTGCGGTAGGGATCCGGAGTTAATAGGGTTAAGAAACAAAAGGTATTGTCAGGACTGCAAAAAACCCACTTCGTGGTTTCCACTGTTAACGGAAATTGTTTCAGATGGTAGTTCACAAATCGGTGCTAGGATGTTTGGAGTGAGTCCGCCGGTCTTTGATTCTAGACCTTACAGCTGTAAAAACAACAGAGGTCATGTGAGAGATCCATTTCGACAGAGTAGATCTTGCCTGGAAAGTGCAGAAGCACTACCGAGACGAAAGTTCCAAGGTGAAAAAGTTTTCTACGGGAAAGCAAGTATTGCTCTTTTCCCCAACTACCAGCAATTAACTCCAAAGGCAGTGGTGTGGGCCATAGGAAGTGGTCCAGGAATTCGGTGACGATTATCTTATTGACGTGAAGGGCAAGGAGAAGGACTACCATGCGAACATGTTAAAAAAGCATTTTGGCAGAGATGAGCAATCATTACAACAGAGTTCTGTAGTTGTAGTAGAGACCACTTCATTCAGTTCAATTGTTGAGTAAGAGATTCTGTCCGCAGGTTTTGGCCATAACTCGGGTTGACCAGGTAACTGGAGTGACTGCTAAATTAGCGGTCATGGCAGTGGTAACACCAGAGGAAGATGACGCTTTACAGTGGTCTATTTTTCCGTCTCCTCATGCTGTAGCGTTCAGAGATGTGCACTACGATCTCAATCAGTTGAAAACGCAGTAGGACCAGTTGTAAGCTACTGTTGAATCAATTCCAGAGCTACACACTATGTCTGGATCATTCAGAGGTCCTATCATGCACGAAATTCATCTGACGACCGATGTGCTGGTACGTCAGAAGCAATATCCTTTACCTTTTGCCTCGAAGCAAGTCATCATTGAGGTTAATTCACTGCTGCAGCAGGGGATAATCGAACCGTCGTCATCGCCATATACGTCGCCAGTGGTACTGGTGAGAAAAAAATAAGATAAGCGAGACATAAAACATACATCACAATCAAGCAGAATCTAAAATACCAAACCACAAATATGTATAGCAGTCATTCCACTAAATATGCATACACATTTAAGTAAAAAAATATAAAGCTATAGCATAATGACCATATTCTGACAACAAAAAACACAAAAGTGAGACGCAATGATTGATTGATTGTACATTGCTTAACGTCCCGACAGCAACAAGGCTTTCTCAGGACGTGCCGGCACTGCTTGTGAAAAAAAAAATAAACAGAACATCGAATGTATGTCGCCAGCCGGTCCAATACATTAAATAAACTTAACACATGGGGCCTAAATAAAGCTAAGACCATTTAGCAACACACATCCAATATCAAGAGCTACAGGCAGTGCAGACAGTAGGAAGAGTTTTAAAAACGCAAATACAGGTGAATGGATCTCGGGTAGACAGAAACACATGCACCAGAATAGAGAGAAAAACCCACCCTGTGGGGCTGACCAGGGTGTCCCTGGGAACTAAAAAATACCTAACCCCACCCAAGTCCCCCAGGGCAGACCCGGGTGGGGTGAGACGCAATGAAAACATTAACTAATTCGTATGTATTTATAAGGGCTGTATATCCTGTCCAAGAAAGGAATGGATTGTACATTGCTTAACGTCCCGACAGCAACAATGCTTTCTCAGGGCGTGCCTGCACTGCTTGGGAAAAAACAATAACAGAATATAGAATATATGTCACCAGCCGGTCCAATACGTTAAATAAACTTACGACATTCATTCATTCATTGTACATTGCTTAGCGTCCCGACAGCAACAAGGCTTTCTCAGGACGTGCCTGCACTGCTTGTGAAAAAAAAAAAATAATAAACAGAACATTTAATGTATGTCGCCAGCCGGTCCAATACATTAAATAAACCTAACACATGGGGCCTAAATAAAGCTAAGACCAGCTAGCAACACACATCCAATATCAAGGGCTACAGGCAGTGCAGACAGTAGGGAGAGTTTTAAAAAGGCAAATACAGGTGAATGGACAAAGGGTAGACAGAAACACATGCCCCAGAATAGAGAGAAAAACCCACCCTGTGGGGCTGACCAGGGTGTCCCTGGGAACTAAAAAACAGCTAACCCCACCCAAGTCCCCCAGGGCAGACCCGGGTGGGGTGAGACGCAATGAAAACATTAACTAATTCGTATGTATTTATAAGGGCTGTATATCCTGTCCAAGAAAGGAATGGATTGTACATTGCTTAACGTCCCGACAGCAACAATGCTTTCTCAGGGCGTGCCTGCACTGCTTGGGAAAAAACAATAACAGAATATAGAATATATGTCACCAGCCGGTCCAATACGTTAAATAAACTTACGACATTCATTCATTCATTGTACATTGCTTAGCGTCCCGACAGCAACAAGGCTTTCTCAGGACGTGCCTGCACTGCTTGTGAAAAAAAAAATAAAATAAACAGAACATTGAATGTATGTCGCCAGCCGGTCCAATTCATTAAATAAACCTAACACATGGGGCCTAAATAAAGCTAAGACCATTTAGCAACACGCATCCAATATCAAGAGCTACAGGCAGTGCAGACAGTAGGGAGAGTTTTAAAAAGGCAAATACAGGTGAATGGACAAAGGGTAGACAGAAACACATGCCCCAGAATAGAGAGAAAAACCCACCCTGTGGGGCTGACCAGGGTGACCCTGGGAACTAAAAAATACCTAACCCCACCCAAGTCCCCCAGGGCAGACCCGGGTGGGGACTTAGGACATAGGGCTTAAATAAAGTGAAGACCATTTAGCAACGCACATCCAATATCAAGAGCTACAGGCAGTGCAGACAGTAGGGAGAGTTTAAAAAAGGAAAAATACAGTGTGAATGGTTGATTGTACATTGCTTAATGTCCTGACATCAACAAGACTTTCTCAGGACGTGTCTGCACTGCTTGTGAAAAAAACAACTAAATAGAATATTGAATGTATGTTGCCAGCCGGTCGAATACGTTAAATAAACCTACGATATGGGGCCTAAATAAAGCCAAGATCATGTAGCAACACACATCCAATATCAAGAGCTACAGGCAGCGCAGACAGTATTTAAAAAATTCAGGTGAATGGACCAAGGGTAGACAGAAACACATGCCCCAGAATAGAAGGGAAAACCCACCCTGTGGGTTGGGTTGTGTGATCATTGCTTAACGTCCCGACAGCAACACAACTTTCTCAGGACGCCCTTGCATTGCTTGTGAACATTTTTTGTACATTTTTACATTGCTTAACGTCCTGACAGCAACAAGACTTTCTCAGGACGTGCCTGCACTGCTGGTGTAAAAAACCCAACTAAACAGAATATTGAATGTATGTCGCCAGATGGTCTAATACTCTAAATAAACCTAAAACCATTTAGCAACACACATCCAATATCAAGAGCTACAGGGGGTGCAGACAGTAGGGAGAGTTTAAAAAATGAAAATACAGGTGAATGGACCAAGGGTAGACATAAAAACATGTCCCAGAATAGAAGGGGAACTCACCCTGTGGGGCTGACCAGGGTGACCCTGAGAACTAAAAAATAGTTAACCCCACCCAAGTCCCGTAGGGCAGACCCGGGTGGGAGCCCACCTTGTGGGGCTGACCAGATTGATTGATTGTACATTGCTTAATGTCCCGACAGCATCAAGGCTTTCTCAGGACGTGCCTGCACTGCTAGTGAAAAAAAAAAAAAAAACACAAAAAAACCCCAGAACATTGAATGTATGTCGCCAGCCGGTCAAATACGTTAAATAAAACTAACACATAGGGCCTAAATAAAGCTAAGACCATTTAGCAACACACATCCAATATCAAGAGCTACAGGCAGTGCAGACAGTAGGGAGAGTTTTAAAAAGGCAAATACAGGTGAATGGACAAAGGGTAGACAGAAAAACATGCCCCAGAATAGAGAGAAAAACCCACCCTGTGGGGCTGACCAGGGTGACCCTGGGAACTAAAAAATACCTAACCCCACCAAAGTCCCCAGGGCAGACCCGGGTGGGGTGTGGGGCTGACCAGGTTGACCCCGGGAACTAAAAAGTAGTTAACCACAACCAAGTCCCCCAGGGAATACCTGGGTGGGAAACATAACATAATGACTTGAAACAAACAACTTGTAAGAACTTGCAGAGTTAACGTTGAAGTTACTTGTAGCTTGTATGTAACTTATGCAACTTATTATCAAATGCCTGTAAATCACCCCAGCAAAATATTTCTATAGGGGCCCTGACTTGAATGAAAGATGACTCCATCTGCACTGGTTATGTTTTTTGTGTGTAATATTCTGTCAATGCTATGAAATAACCTCTTAGTCAAACCTATTCAGCTTGCCAGTGCAATGCTTTAGTGAGTTTATATGCAAAGAAATTTCTTTAACCAAACGCAGCTAAGATGACACTGTGGCAAGTAAATAGCTTTAAACAGCATGAAAGGTATACAAGTTGCCTCCCCTGAGTTAACAGCTGATTAATGATTTAAAATGTACTGAATACACTTAGAAGGCGGGGTGTTTTGTCTGACGTGTAGAGGGTAAATAGCCCCAATTGAACATTAATTAATGGGCAACTTAAGGCAATGAAAGTCCTGTCCGATGATTCTCCAGTTATATATCTCCGATGTCTGGAGTGTTGTATAATCATAGAAACACTCCAAACATCTCCAAGAGGCATAGATCCTCATGAGCCTTTGGGCTCATGAGCATCTATGCCTCTTGGAGATGTTTGCAATGTTGTCTATGCTTGACTTGTCTCACAAACCAGATAGGTGAGGCTAGCGCTGGTAGAATATATAGTACACATACCAAAGGGAATTTCTCAGCGCTTGATGGCTTTCGTTCGTTGTTGGGAGTCGCTTGTTGCAAGCGAAACGTCGCTAGTATTGCAAATTGAGTGCGACTAATGTCACAAATACAAGGGTAAGGTTATCAGTTGTAGTGTATTGATTGATTGTACATTGCTTAACGTCCCGACAGCAACAAGGCTTTCTCAGGACGTGCCTGCACTGCTTGTGAAAAAAGAAAAAAAAAAAAACAGAACATTGAATGTATGTCGCCAGCCGGTCAAATACGTTAAATAAACCTAACACATGGGGCTAAATAAAGCTAAGACCATTTAGCAACACACATCCAATATCAAGAGCTACAGGCAGTGCAGACAGTAGGGAGAGTTTTTAAAAGGCAAATACAGGTGAAGTGGCAAAGGGTAGACAGAAACACATGCCCCAAAATAGAGAGAAAAACCCACCCTGTGGGGCTGACCAGGGTGACCCTGGGAACTAAAAAATACCTAACCCCACCCAAGTCCCCCAGGGCAGACCCGGGTGGGGGAGTTGTAGTGTAGAACGCCCACCAAGCGACAAAAGCCATCTCACGGAGTCCAAAAGGATACATCTTTCTCTAACTTGTCAATTTTTCATTGGAAGGCTGCACTTGAAAATTCAATCGACGATTGTCAGTAAATCAGAAGTAGTTTAAAACAGCGCGTGTTTCAAAATGAACAGCTGTTAAAAGCCGGAGCGGGAAGTGCGGAGTCGGGGGGGGGGGGGGGGGGGGGCAAATGCCTTCAAGTTATTAATATTGCTTTTGTTTTGCCGATCAAAGTTGGATCTACGCAGCACCGGTTTCTACTCGAATAAGAATTTTGTTATTTGAGTGAAAAATTAAAGAAAAAAAATCAGTTGGGTTTCAACCAATCAGATCACCTCCACCCTATTTTTTTTTTAAGAACAAAAACTCGTCACGTGAATAATTACGTAGCCAGTGGCCGGAACCTGGACATTGGTGATAACCGATTTGTCAGTAAAACAGTAAGAATCGGCCACGCGTGTGACAGCCTGATCCGAACAAACACGCGATGGCACGTTTGTCAGGGCTTTTATTCCACTGCTCGTGTCAAAACTCGCGTACTTGTGACACATTTCTGATTTGCGGGACGTTCTTTTGCTGAATTGCGAGACTGACGAATCACTTGTTGGGCATCGAGCCCAATGCGGCGCGTCTGGATGTAAAAGCGGTTCGGGTTTTCGACCTAGTTGTAACCCTTGTAGCCGCCATGTCCCATTTCTCAACATGTTTTAGGTGTTGCATAATGGCTGTACCATTTGCAGAAGATGGACCGACCATGAAATATCAAGGGTAGTGCCAGATTAGCTTGGCGCCTGAAGGCACCAGGCTAATCTGGCACTACCCTTAATTATCATGGTCAGTCCATCTCTTGATGTAGATACTCCGGGCTAAATAGGTTACCCGTGATTAGAACCGTCTTGTTACATGCTTTTTCCCGTTGAAAACACCACACAGGAGACCTTCACAGCATTGTTTTGCCCATAATTTTTCGCGTGTGTGTGTGTAAAAAGTGCGATTTTTTGGGTTTGTAATACAAAATATAAATCTCGCTTTTCACAAAACTGGACTTGTCTTTTGTCGTGACCGAGCAAGGTTTTGTTTGCTGGTCTGCGATTCTGGACTTGCGGCTGAAGGCTTTAAGGTTCGAAATACGAGACCAACACACCCTTTACTACTCATGACGATATCGCTCGGCGCAAAAGACGCGTATTTACGTCACTAACTACGTAATTACGTCACTATCGAACTACGTAATTACGCGTCTTTTCCGCCGAACTTTATCATCAGTAGCAGTCACAGATTAATTCTCTTATTCAGCGCTGACGCACTACAGCAGGAGATGGGTCGACCATGATAATTCAAGGGTAGTGCCAGATTAGCTTGGCGCCTCTCGGCGCCAAGCTAATCTGGCACTACCCTTGAATTACCATGGTCGATCGGCGCCAAGCTAATCTGGCACTGCTCTTGAATTATCATGGTCGATCGGCGCCAAGCTAATCTGGCACTGCTCTTGAATTATGGTCGATCGGCGCCAAGCTAATCTGGCACTGCCCTTGAATTATTATGGTCGATCGGCGCCAAGCTAATCTGGCACTGCCCTTGAATTATTATCCATCTCCTGCAACTGGTGCATAGTCGTTAGATGACGCCTCCAAAATTTGGGAAATACGGCCGTCCGGGCAGAATGCGTTAAAAATTAAAATAATTATGTACTTACCAGGTGTCCGATGCAATTGTGCGGGTTGGCGTGCTGAACTCTTGGTGCGCCACTGAAGGGTGCGTCAGCGAAACGAGCGTTGGGGAGAAATCTGTGAATCGTCCGTCTTCCTTGTCAGCGACGGATAGCCTTTGCTATCACACACCCAGTCCAGTGTCTGAGAGTCTGTGATTTGCAGACATCTTATTAATGCGAGATGATGTCCGTAGCTTGCAAACGCCCAGTCAATGCGAAATAGTTTAGTGGCGGTTTTTTTTTTTTTTTTTTTTTTTTTTTTTTTTTTTTTTTTTTTTGGGGGGGGGGGGGGGGGGAGTTAGGTTCTGCCGACATACCCAGTCAATGTGAAACAGTC
This sequence comes from Semisulcospira habei, assembly GCA_036245525.1. Classification (NCBI taxonomy): domain Eukaryota; kingdom Metazoa; phylum Mollusca; class Gastropoda; family Semisulcospiridae; genus Semisulcospira; species Semisulcospira habei. The sequence continues at coordinate 270,995,953 of BTPG01000001.1, forward strand.
TTTGCTGCTCTCACACACCTAGAGACTATGAAGTAGTCTTAGTTTTTGTATTCACACTCGAGTCATCGTGAAATATAGACGCTTGTCACAACTTCAGCCTGGGGACTCCCGAACAGCCAACAGACTGATGGAAGCAGAGAGTGCCCCATCTGCACTCTTGAGGCTGCAATAGATGAAGCAACAGAAAGTTACAGGTCGTTCGACATCCGTTGGTTAGTTGTACATTGCCGAACATCCGGACAGCAACTAGACTTTCTCAGGACGTGCCTGCACTGCTTGTGGAAAAAATAAAAACCCAACTAAAACAAAATATTAAATGTATGTCACCAGCCGGTCTAATACGCTAAATAAAACCTAAGACCGTTTAGCAACACACAGCCAATACCAAGAGCTACAGACAGCGCAGACAGTAGGAAGAGTTTAAAAAAGGAAAATACATGTGAATGGACCAGAATCGATGGGAAAACTCAGTGGGGCTGACCAGGGAGACCCTGGGAACTAAAAAGTAGCTAACCCCACCCAAGTACCTTAGGGCAGACCCGGGGAGGAGGGGGGGGGGGGGTCGTCTGACATCCGAGAGCACAACGTTCCTTTGCAGATATATTTGGAAAGAATCTTTTCTATACCAATCTTAGAACGGATATCATGCAGTGTCCGTAGAACTAACACGGTTTGCTTTTACTAAACTCGAACCGCCGTGAGATGGCCTTAGTCGCCTGCTCGGCGTTAAACCTAAATAACTAAACTCGAAAAATGTCCCAGTTTTGCTGTACAGTGGATAATAATTAGAACTTTTCCCCACAGAATATAACTGTTTTACATCCCTTCATTTTCCCCATATATATTGAGCCCAGTGTAACAAAGATCCATTTTTAAGTGAAGGAGTAAGTTGGCCAAGTTTTCAAACCTGCAACAGCGCAACTATACATGAAGTCTGCATGCTTGACCCCGATACTGAGATCTGGCTGTGGCTCCATCAGGGTACTGAAATGCCTTTTCACCATTGTATTTTACCACTCAACAGCAAAATCAGCAAATCACTGGAGTTTGGTAAAAGTAGCCCGTATAAGGTCAACATTGCTCTAAATTATGTCTTCAAGTTGTAGAGAAATTCTTTCTTTGCAGGGATATTTGAAAACAAATGTTCGCTCTGACGTCATACAGCTTATAGTACACGCAATGTGCGCTCCGACGTCATACAGCTTATAGTACACGCAATGCTGTACAGTGATGTGTTCGGGGACTGCCGTGAAATGGCCTTGGTGGCCTGCTCGGCGCTAAACCCAACTAATCAACGTATTCGGGTTTCCCAGGGGTCCAATAAGGATTACAGTGTGCCAGGCGAGGTAAGGACTTGGTTTTAATTGTGTGTGTGTCCTAAACAACCTACGTCATGCGACCAAAAATTTACCATACAAAGTCCAATCGGTTACACGATGTGCAATGTTGGGCATGTCAAGAAATGGAGAAATACAAAATTTATTCAGCACCACTAGGCTGAGAAAGAGAATGATTGATTGATTGTACATTGCTTAACGTCCCGACAGCAACAAGGCTTTCTCAGGACGTGCCTGCACTGCTTGTGAAAAAAAAAACTAAACAGAAAATTGAATGTATGTCGCCAGCCGGTCAAATACGTTAAATAAACCAACAACATGGGGCCTAAATAAAGCTAAGACCATCTAGCAACACACATCCAATATCAAGAGCTACAGGCAGTGCAGACAGTAGGGAGAGTTTTAAAAAGGCAAATACAGGTGAATGGACTAAGGGTAGACAGAAACGCATGCCCCAGAATAGAGAGAAAAACCCACCCTGTGGGGCTGACCAGGGTGACCCTGGGAACTAAAAAATACCTAACCCCACCCAAGTCCCCCAGGGCAGACCCGGGTGGGGGCGCTGAGAAAGAGAAAATTCAATGGGCTTTCACGGTGTAAATTAACCCGTTTAACTTCGCGGCTGCATTTTCAAATTCGACAAACTTTACCTACAACTCTGAAACCTCTGAGCTACAGGCTTTGGATTCACCATGATAATTCAAGGGTAGTGCCAGATTAAACTATGCGCCTGAAGGCGCCAAGCTAATCTGGTACTACCCTTGAATATCATGGTCAATCCATCTCCTGCTGTGGGTCGTCCGGCTAAAAGGGTTACCGCAAGTATTTATTTATTGTAGTGAATGTAAAACATGAATAAATGAATACTATATTTATTTATAGTAGTCAATGTAAAACATGAATAAATGAATACTGTATTTATTTATTGTAGTCAATGTAAAACATGAAGAGTAAATGAATACTGTGCATTAAAGGTCCTGGTTCAGCAATTAGTCAGTTGAGGACAGCGAAAAAAAATGTCGAAGTCCCTACCTGACACAGAACGTGCAACCCTGACAGGGCCCCGTGTGATGGGATCCCCGAGCACGCACGTAACTATAGCTGCTGTAGAGTGTCAGACGTCCTTGACGGCTGTCACAGTTCACGAAAACAGGTATACACCATCCAGCTGCCTAAGGTCACTTCCAGTTGCATCTGTCCGTGCGCGGTAACATCCAATTCCCGTGCAACTACGACTGAAAAATATCCAACTTTCATTTTGCCGCACTGGTGAAGCCTGCACCAAGCCGCGACGTCCAGAGCGTCCCAAAAAGGTCCAGCGAATGGTGGCGGTAAGTCCAACATGATATAGTGTGGTCTTTTCACTTTTGTGGTACAAATATTACTTTTGTTGGTAAGTATATTTCCAACAACAACAAACACCTATGCGCGTGTAGCTGACGTCGTGTTTACCAAGGGAAGGTACTCGTAAATATGTATTATCAGGGGACACCACTCTAATGACCACTTCCTTGTCAACAACAAGAAGCCCTAGCGATCGTAATGTTATGTGTGTTCTGGTGTACAGGACACTAATTTCGGGGGAAATGATGACTGAGGAAATAACAGCAGACGACAGTGGTGAGAAGTAGGCAGAATACATCGATGAACAAGACGAAGAATAGATTGGAAATCTTAGCCTCACTGTTCGTCTCTTCTGTAGTTACTATAGGTCACTATAGTAACAGCCTGAAACTTAGTTTTTTAATTTTCTCTCCTTTATAAATAAGTGTAATAGTTTCTGGGCAATTTTCTATTACACATATTTGTGTTATATACATAATAAAATGTGCAATATATTCTGAGCTCTGGTCTGATGTACATTTAGAAGTTTCCACTTTTAGTTGCGATTTGTTTTGGGGGTTCGTGGTGGTTGTTTTTGTGTAAATATCTGAACGCCACGGCGTTTTCTAGTACAAGACCCGTGTGTGCATTACATAACTATACAAATACCAGTCATTTGATTCTTTTTCAGTGCCACATCAAATGAGCTCACAGAGCAGCAAGCAGCTAATGTGTTATTTCTGTGGATACATTTGTGAAGCTAGTACAAAGTGAAGGTGCATCAGTAATGGAACAACGCCCAATCTCATCACAATACATAACAGATAATCGCAGTGGCAAGGTAAGTTGTGAACCTAAAATGTGTGTGTGTGTGTGTGTGTGTGTGTGTGTGTGTGTGTGTGTGTGTATGCTTGGGACAAAATGTACAGCTGGCTTATATTTAGAACAAAATATACAGCTGTCTGAATAGAATTAAATATACAGCTGTCTGAATAAAAAACAAAATATACCTGCAGTTGTCTGAACACAGACAAAATGTTCATCTGTCTGAATGAAAACAAATGTACAGCTGCTCGCTGTATGAAAACAACATCAGCAATTGTCTGGATGAGAATATAATCAACAGGTCTAGGTAAGGATAAAATATACCACTATAATCAACCTAAAATATATTTGTTCACAAAATAACAGCACATTTCAGTGTGATGAAATAGAGCAATACATGTATGTGCATAATTCATTATGAAACTCACAATCAGGTATATAAGTGGTCTATTGTAAGTTGGCTTGCCACTGATACATGTATTTCTCATATTTTCCTGAAACCTCAAGCTTATGTACAGGAGAAATATGAGTGACAAAAACTTATAATATCATTCTTGTATACCAAAATATTTTATTGCGATTTTTTCTGTGAATCATGTAAATACATGTATGTATATATTGCTCCATATCATAACACTCAAATGTGCTGCTATTTTGTGACTAAGCCATTTGTAGAAAGCCACACGCACATGCGTATGTGCACACATGCCTATTTTCTGTATTTATTTCTTTTTCAACAGGTTTTGTCCATCCATGACTGTGTTTATGGTGTGTTTCTAGACAGCAGGGCTGCCACAAAGTCAGGTGACTTGAAACTGGTGAATGCACAGACTGGCATCGATTTTCTGAAGACAGCAAGACCTGTCCGATAAGTTGTCACCGACAGAGTTCTACTGTAATCTCCTGCTACTTTCAGGTAATTATCAGTTTGGTGGCATTTGATTTTGAAGTATGGTACACCTGTGCGCTTGCACAAAATCATTTTTGTTTGTAAAAGTGTTATCACATCACACATAAAGTAGCTTATAGTGTACTGGAAATATTGCTGTCACAACACTGTAAGTTATGATTTACATATGACTGCTACCTCCACACTGTAAGTATATTTACAAGTTGACAGTAAACATTATCATCATGGTGCCATGGTGGTTTTTCTCCCAAGTCTTCATAACAGCTAGTGCTAGCTACCGGTCAGTTTGCCACTCTGTAATGCATGTATCTTTTTTCCAGTATGAAATAGATTTGTATATTATTACTGACTTGATCGCAGCCACTGAAACATCTGGATCATTACCTTGATGAGTGGCACAAAGGCAAGCGAATTGCATAAAAGGTTTGAGTTGAGCTGTGTTTACATGGAGGATTATATCCTTGAGTGTATGCAGAACAAAAACACACGAAACTGTCCTGTCATCGAAATAACCTACTCAGTATAAACTGCTGGTACATTTTCACTTTTGTGCTTTTTTTACTTTCAGGTTTTGCTTTATCTATTATATTGGCCATCTGTTTTCAGTTTTTTTGCTGCTGCCAAAGGCTAAACACCACTTGAAACAAGGGATAAAGCCTGTTATCAACCATCACCACACATTACGAGTGTCCTTGCCAGGTATGATCAAGGTATCATGTCTTATTTATGCACTTATTTTGACTTAGAGTTTAGATATGTTTCAGTCTCATCATTGAGTGTTTTGAGTGTTAGTCAAGGGGATGTATCTATGTGGCTGAAAATGAAATGGCCCCCCAAAAAACTTTCATTGGCTACAGGCTTACCATCCTTGACTTCAACCACCAAGTATGCAAGCAGTATACCAAGATTAGCAACAGGCACTCTGTGGCATACCAGGTAGCACAGCAGAAATAGGCATAGTACATGTATGTTACACACTTGTGCAATTTCTGGTACAAGTGCAGTGTTGTACATGTCATTTTCAGTATCATTACAGTACATGTATTTGTATAAATATACTATTTAGGATTGTGACACTGACCATGAAAACTAATTCTTTCTTATGGCAAGTCAGGTGCAGAATTCCTGTTCATGTGCACTGTTTACAGTATGTAGTTATAACAAGGATGAAAAATGAAAGCAGACATGTATAAAGAAGAATGTCCAAATGTATTGAAAACAAAAAATGTCCAACATTTTGCTTTTACATTCAACTTTAATACTTTCTTCTATAGAGAGTACAAAGTGCACAATATGGAGTATATATTACATGCATGTGTCCATTTATTCATGTCCCAACTACTTGTACAAACAGATGTAAACAATCTCCATGACAGAAAGTAAATTTTAAAAGTTAATGAAAATGTTCTTTTCATTCTGTTTTTTCTCATCAAGGAATGTGCTCTGTGGCCTTGTATCGCGAATGCCTCACTGATGAGAAGCTCTCCAGTTTGTTACATTACCTACGCAGTACAGATGACAAGATTGAGCGACGAGTGGATGTGGTTTTTCAGCAGAAGTAAAGACTTGGAGGTTGGTTTCACACACATACACAACCAGATAGTGCCCTCAGGTAGTTTAGATTGGGGCTTAGAAACTGCCATCTTATTATGGCCACCTGATAAGAGCAACAGTGTTTGCTGTTGCCAAGCCCCATATGGCTCTCATGTCACAACTGAAAAAAAAATCTGTATGTAGAGTGTTGGTGATGTTTGATTGCTATCATAATGTGTGAATTTTATTTGCAAATGTGATGTTATAATTTTTGACGCTGCAAAATTTGACTTTGGTCTGCTTCTTACAAATATCTGGAAAAGTTGGTTCTTCTGTTAACTCGATCAGCTGGATCAAATTCAGTAGTTCTTGTTGTCCATTATTATTAGATGATTCCCACACAACCAGTAGGCCGGATTGTCTTCACTGGTCACGCGCTGATAAGGTGTCGCCTCTACTCCCACATTCGATATGGTCACCAGGGGCTGCTCATTGGTTGAGTGCATCTTTAGTCTCCCCCAGGGAAAAGTTGGTTATGTTGACCTGAAAACATATTCATATAATATCATGTTACCAAGCAGCATTGCAAAGCTACAATGTCTTTTATTATTAGAACAAAACTGTATAAATCGTTTGACCATCACCGAGACAAAGATATTGTTTGTAAAAGTTATTTTGCAAATCTGTCTTGTATGGAGTTTATTGATTACACTGGCTGGGATTCATTACGGTTGGTTTCATGTTGAGTAGATTATACTGGCTGATACCCGGTAGCCAAGTAAACTCCTCTAGAACAGTGTTTGCAGTACATCTTCACATGTACTAACTGACCTTTGTTCTTGTCTTGCAGCTGCCTGCTGAGAGCAAGTTGGGGCACACTGCACTGCATCAGGCTGTTTGCTGTTCCAAAGTTTCTGTGTGACATTGCTGCTAACGCCCCTGCAGTTTGGTGACATGTTTGACACTGGCCAGTCTGTTGTCTCTTCACTGGTTGGACCTGTCCATGAAGGCTGTCTGTCTGCTGTGGAATCATGGCAATATTAGCATTTTGGTGGACAGCAAAATTTAGCATATGATGATAGAACTATATTGCCATATGTAACAATACATTAGGAAATCGTTGCGGTATATATATATATATATACCTGCATGTGTACCCGCCCCCTCCAGCCCCCCCCCCCCCTTCTCCCTCACTTACCAAAACACAGAGACCAAGTTTGAATGACAGCATCATAAGCAAAATACACCATGCATAATATAATTCAATGACATCACAGAAATTGTTTCTTTATAATTAAAATGGTTATCTCTGTTCTGTTTGTGTTTTTGCCTCATGTATTATTACAGTTATATATGGTGCAGGAAGTAAAAGTGCACATGTATGTTGTTCTGTAGAGAAGAACCCTATATATGGTGCAGGAAGTAAAAGTGCACATGTATGTTGTTCTGTAGAGAAGAACCCTATATATGGTGCAGGAAGTAAAAGTGCACATGTATGTTGTTCTGTAGAGAAGAACCCTATATATGGTGCAGGAAGTAAAAGTGCACATGTATGTTCTGTAGAGAAGAACCCTATATATGGTGCAGGAAGTAAAAGTGCACATGTATGTTGTTCTGTAGAGAAGAACCCTATATATGGTGCAGGAAGTAAAAGTGCACATGTATGTTCTGTAGAGAAGAACCCTATATATGGTGCAGGAAGTAAAAGTGCACATGTATGTTGTTCTGTAGAGAAGAACCCTATGAGGAAAGAACGTTGCTTAGAAATGACAGTTACAACACAATTTATTACTAGATAATATGAATAAAATTGTGTTGTAGCTGTCTTTTCTAAGCGTCTGTCTTTTTTTCGTTGAGTTCGTCTCTGCATTACACACGCTTTGCAGTCACCATTTTGATCTGGACTATGTGGTTCTGTAGGGTACATAGACTACTTGGTCTTGTTGAGGATAGACATACTCATTTCATTAAAAAAATCAGCTGTATTTTTAGGAATTATGACAATCATGGTCACTGTGTTTTATTTATGTATACACTTATTGATGTAAACCTGCCTGTCCTGGATTGGCCTCCGCAGCCACGAAAATGCCTGCAGACGACGTGGGCAAGCCCTATAGAATCTTCGTTTGTGAAGTCAAGCCAAGAGACACTTATTGATGTACTTGACGATTTTGGTAAACTCATAAGAGAAGCCTCACAATGAAAGGCATTTTTAACAGTTTCACTCAGTACAGATATAAACAAATAAACCATACGTTGAAGTGTATTTGAAAAAAATGTTTTTGTCACAAAATGAAGATCAAGTGAGATATACCTCTTGCTGTTGTGAACTGATATATTTCCTTGATATTTATTTTTGCGGGTTGAGTCATTTCAGTTTTCTGATAGAGAACATTGCTATATGGAGTGATCAGAAATAAATCCCACATGGTTTGCTGTCGGTGCAAACATAGATAAACTATGAATGAAATATATTGTGGTTAGAATACCAATTACATAATATATATATATATATCTGTTTCCTAACATTTATTTCATATCTCATAACCATAGCACGAGGTGAAATAAACCTAATGCTCCAGCCGAAGGGGTGCATGCCTGCATGATGCCAGCTTGCTTTCATCTGCTTCCTAAAGTCAATCGGGGGGGGGGGGGGGGGGGGGGGTAGAATTCGCACAACCCCCCAAAATGGAAAAATTAGTAACATTTAAATTAATTTGGGTCGAGGGCATAAAAGGAAATAATTATATGGTCTTGTCAAAAAAAATGTATACATTATTGGTATGGCGAAGGCCGGAGCCATCTGCTGCGGCCCTGTATCTAATTATTTTGAAACTTGCCTCTCGTTTGCTCATGCACCCTTTAGCTTGTAGTTGGTGTATCGGTGTTTGCTGTCAGGCACCTGCATGTGGTATGCATTGGGCAGGGTGCATTGCGTTTGCATAGACAGCAGTTGGTTTGGGGAGAAAATATTATCACTGAACTCATCAAGTTTGCAGACAGTAATTATCTTTTGTGATACAAAAAAAAAAAAAAAAAAAACCAAGATGAGAAGTAATCGACAAAGCAAAATATTACCTAGTGCTTAGATTCTTATAATGGAATCAAATTAGTATGTCCGTGTAACACACACGAACAGGCACAATCACATCAATGGGTGACAGTCTTCACTCCTAGAAGCTGATTCAGCTTTTCAAAATCCCGAAAAGATGAATTTCAGCTGTTTGGTTCAGACAGAACAGGCCTTCAGCCAGCCTGTTCCAAATGCAAAAGTCATACATTCTCATGAGCCCCTACATCCGCAGGAGCTCATGGGAATGTATATGGCTTGCTGGCCATGGATTTATGGGGCATATTTATGTCCCGTTTACATTCATTTCATATTCTCGCACTGTCACCCATGCACATCACATCGTTGCATTGTGACCTGTAAATTATATCCCAGGCTTTTGTGAAAAATAAAATCGTTTTGAGGTGAGCGTTTCCTCGTTGCTTAGCACGGGAGTGCTGTCCCTTACACAAACATTATCTAGTAGCTTCCCTTCGTAAAAATGGCGACTACCATAAAGACTTGTTGTTTGCAAACGCTTTCGAGGAAACCTTGTTTTGGATAAATGCGAGGACATAAGAAATGAGAAGACCACGATATAGCATGTTCGACGTACCGTCACCATTCCCTGGGCCATTTTTGGACGCTGTGGACGTCGCTCAGTGCTTCCCAGTACCGGCCCAGAAGTGAAAGTTGGATAGTCATCCGTTTCGTCGTTGTTGCACGAGAATTGTGGGTGTTACCGTGTACGGACAGATGCAACTGGAAGTGACCTTTGGCAGCTGAGTGGCGTATACCTGTTTGCGTGAACTGTGACAGCCGTCAAGGACGTCTGACACTCTACAGCAGCTATAGTAACGTGAATGTTCGGGGATCCCATCTGACGAGGCCCTATCAGGGTTGCACTTTTAAAGTCAGGTAGGGACTTCGAAATTTTTTTTCGCTGTCCTCAACTGACTAATTGCTGAACCAGGACCTTTAATACACAATGTGCACACGTAGATTTTTTTTTTTTGTATCCCAGCTTGTTTTCACTACTAAATTATACACACCTGCGTTTGCCCACAGACCTGCGTTTGCCCACAGCCGTCCCCCAGCAGAAGTGTCAGAAAATGAAAATGGCGCATGAACATTTTCGTGAGGTTTTGCGACTTGCACGTGGTGGATATGACTCGCTTGTCTTCGCTTTTGTCTTGCCACAGGAACAGGAATCTTATAAAATTTAGACCTCTAACCACGCCTCCAAAGTCTGTGAAATGGATATCCTAAATTTTACATAAATCAACACCCATTTTGCTTATAAGATGTCCAGACCAAAAAATATTTAGGAAGGAGGACAAAATACTACAATCCCCCCTCCCCCCCCCCCCCACACACACACACAATCCTTCCTCCATTGTCCTGCTATTTGCCAGGTCATAATTATCGGATATGCTCTGAACACAAGATTTCACTTCATTTTGCATGCTTCCAATCCATGTGGCCCATGTTACGTCAACCATTACTTGTAGCGGCACGAACAATCCGTGCCGAGTGGAGTTACTATTTAGTTGTGTCTGTATTTGCTGGAAGCACGATAATCTCGCATTTTTTGTTTTGTTTGTGATCTCGCCCTGTTTACTGACCAAGAAAAAATACGATAAAAGGAGACGGATCGACCACGCTAAAATGATAATAATAATAGTAATGAAGCTTTGTTAAGCGCTTATTCTAACAATCAAAAGCCAGGTAGTGCCAGATTAGCTTGGCGCCAAGCTAATCTGGCACTACCCTTCAATGGATCCGCCATGATAATACAAGGGTAGTGCCGGATTAGCTTTGTTTGGGAACTTCATTACCTGGAGAGGGGGGAGGCTAGAGAGAGAATGCGTGAGTGTGTTAAGACTTACTACTCGCGAAAACATGAAGCAACGTTGGAGGGGGGGGTGGGGGGTGTAAAGAGAGAAGGTGCGTGCGTGTTAAGACTCTCGCCACTCGTCAAAATATCAACAGCGGAGGGGGTGGGGGGGGGTGTAAAGAGAGAAGGTGCGTGCGTGTTAAGACTCTCCGCTACTCGTCAAAATATCAACAGCGGAGGGGGGGGGGGCGGGGGAGGGGGGAGGGGTGAAAATAAAGATAGAAGGCGCGTGCGTGTGAATACTCTCACCACTAGCCAAAATATTAAACAACGGGGCAGGGGGGGGGGAGGGGAAGGGGGGGGGGGGTGCGGGGGAACAAACACCCCACAAGGAACGTTGTTATAGCATTATTTGTTTTGAAATGGGTCGGGTGGTCGGGGGTGGGGGGAACACCCAAAAAGGGACTTTGTTTTAGCATTTTTGTTTTAAATTGTGTTGGGGGTGGGGTGGGGGGGGGGGCTGGGTAAGAGAGAGAGAGAGAGATCGGGGGGGGGGGGGGGGGCGAGGTCCAGAATCCCTGGACCCCACCTACCCCCCACCCCCTCCCCCTCAGATCCACCCCTGTGCACGGTAAGGTGGCGCATGAAAATGAGTGTCTTCCTTTTGCTGGTGTACGGTTGGAGTGGATTGCCTGCTGCCCCTCGCCTAACCAGCATGCAGGCTGAAGAAGAAGCAGAACAGCATAAATAATATTTTTAACCCCTTCCGTTTGGAAAAAAAATAGTGAGCACAGTGCAACTACAAAGTACATTGATCGTCATGAGTCCCAGCAGTTGCAGGGGCTCATGAAGATTAATACTTCTTGCTGAAGCCAATTTGTGTCCGTGGTCCTTGCATGGCGTGGTCCCTTTGGCGTTCAACTAATACAGATGTTAACCCTTGTAGCCCCAAGGCCCCATTTCTCAAATTGTGGAGGTGTTGCCTAACAACTATGTACCAACTGTAGGAGATGGATTGTTCATGATAATTCAAGGTTAGTGCCACTACCCTTGAATTATCATGATCAGTCCATCTCCTGCTGCAGGGACCCGGGGCTAAACGGGTTAAGAACACAAGCGGCGACCAGTCACAGGGAAGAGGTTAACATACATCGAGAAAGACACCAACATCAATAAAAGACATCAACATCAATAAAAGACATCAACATCAATAAAAGACATCAACATCAATAAAAGACATCAATATCAATAAAAGACATCAAAATCAATAAATGTTTAGTGATTTGTCATTTTGGTCGCTTGAGCTTCAAGCCGTGTGATCCAAGTGAAACACATGTCTCCCACGTTTTGAGTGAAACGTGCAGTTTTCGAAACCATGAGTTTTGGGACTATTTTTAAAACTGTTAAAAATCTTTCCATCTTTTCATGGAAAATTAAAAATGCAATCTCCTCACTGATGCCCGGGTGATTTGTGTCGTGGTGGTGACCTGTGGTGACCTGCTTAGTCTGCTCAGAGCAAGTGAAATCGCAATTTATAAAAGTGAACAGTTTGAAAGTCAGCTGGAAAAGTACTACGTTTGAACCTCTCAGACGTAAATTTTAGTGCTGGGAATGATGAGTGACTTAAAGCATCAATCTCGTCACTGAGTATACAGTGTCGTGGGACTAAAAATGTCGTGACGTCAGGCTTACAGTGACGTCATTTCGCTGCTCATGCTGGTCTTTTTCTTCAGGATGACTGTCCATATATGTCTGGGTGTGTGTGTACCAGTGTGTTTGGATCAGAGAGTAGGGTGGGTTAGGTTGGAGAGACATGGTTCACACAGATAAACAAAAAAACTAGAATTTTTTTCCAAATCGCAAAAGACCATCGAGTAGACGTCAGTCGCCGTTGCCCTGCGCACATCCGTGCGCGGGCCAACAGCGGCCGACGTCGGCCAGATGGTCTATTGCGCATTGGGTTTGAGATCTTGTTTAATCTTTAAGTCCTGTCTCTTTTCCTGTTTCTAGCTGCTTGCATTGTAGGAATGTGGTTGTTGAATTGTGGATTATGTGATGTGATATGTGTTGATGTCTAGTTTGTATGTCCCAATGTATTTAGTTGTGAATTTTGTTTTTATATATATATGTTTACTGTCTATGTTGAAATTGTTAAGCGCTTAGAGCCAGTTGGAATAAGCCCTATATAATACACATTATTATTATTATTATTATTATAATTATTATTATTATAGAATAGGATTTCAAGAAAACAAGATATAAGACGAGAATTTCATCCCAAAGTCTACCGCATTGTATTACAGGCGTTTGTTTTTTACCCATTCAGCCCTGACGCACTACAGCAGGAGATGGATCGACCATGATAATTCAAGGGTAGTGCCAGATTAGCTAATCTGGCACTACCCTTGAGTTATCACGGTCGATCCATCGCCTGCTACAGGTGCATAGTCCTTAGATGACGCCTCCACAATTTGGGAAATACGTGCATCGGGCTGAATAAGTTAAAAACATTCAGAGTTGTTTCTTTTTTTCTAAGCTTATCCTGCTGATCCATCTCTCTGCACATTAACTCACCCTACCTTTCCATCCGCACGCTGTCACACCGGCACAAACCCAGACAGACACGCGGCGCTTGGCGCCAATTACACGTTCTGTCGTGTGGGCTGGTAATGTAAACCTAGTGACCTACTGCATCTACATACACACAATCGCCCCAAAATGAATATTGTACTGAAGCGACAGCTACAGAATGTCCAGTAATCTTTGTATATAGCTTTTCCTGTTTCACGGGGACGTAATTCTGTTAAGAAAGTATTCCCGTCCAGAAGGTAGCTACGGGATAAGACGTTAGCTCCCTTGCCCCAAAACCTAATCTCTGGGAGATACGTCACTAATCTCACATTCGAGTCTTTGTGGTGACCTGCAGAGTCCGGGCAGAGCAAGCAAGACGCATATATTATCATGACCCCCTGCAAGGCAGCTGGTCATGAGACTCTGTGCCTCTTGCATACGCACTGAGTACATGAGTCACTAACGTACCACTATTTTATTTATTTTTTTTTTTTTTATCACGCATGGACACTACGCAGTGCGGAAAGGCCATTGGGCCGACGGGCGGCCGTGCGCGGGCCAACGGTAGCCGATGTCAGCCCGATGGCCTTTTTGCGCATTGGGTACGGGTCAGTTTTGAGTGTACTGGTTCTAAATTTATAACAAAACATGAAAAGAATAATACTCTATGAGGTCACCGGGGGCGATTTCGAATTATAAAACAAACTGTATCATTGAGGCTGTATTTGGCGCTGTGTCGCCTGACGGTAGATAGCAGTGAAGGGATGGGGGAGGGATGGGGGAGGGGGGAGTGAAGGGGGTTGGACTACTGGGGGTGGGGATGGACTGGTGGAGGAAGGAAGGGCCCGGAGGCGTGTGTGAGTGTGCGTGTGTGTGTATGTATGTGTATGTGTGTGTTGTTTGTGTGTATGTGTGTGTGTGTGTTTGTGTGCGTGTGTGTGAGTGTGTGTGTGTCTTTGTGTGTGTTTGTGTGTGTGTGTGTGTGTGTGCGCGCGTGTTTTTGGGTTTGTGTCCAAAGTCAGTGTGTTTGTTACTAGATTGTGTGTGCGTGTGTGTGTGTGTGTGTGATGGTGTGTGTGTGTGTGTGTGTGTGTGTGTGTGTGTGTGTGTGTGTGTGTGTGTGTGTGTGTGTGTGTGTGTGTGAGTGTGTGTGTGAGTGAGTGAGTGAGTGAGAGAGAGTTCTGCTCCTTGTAAATCAGAGTATTTTTGTTGTTGTATTTGCTTGTTTTTGTATTTTGCTTTCTGTTTTATTACTGTGATTGTAAAGCGCCTAGAGCACCTTGATGATTAGGCGCTATACAAATTACCTTTATAATTGTTATTATTATAATCGGACCGGCTTGGCCAACATAGGCCAGGGTACAGCTGTACTGATGCGGGCCTACATCAGTTGGTTGATTGCTTCTACATTACTTAACGTCCCGACAACAACAAGACTTTCTCAGGACGTGTCTGCACTGCTTGTAAAAAAACAACTAAAAACAATATTAAATGAATGTCACCAGCTGGTCTAATTCGCTAAATAAACCTACAACCATTAAATTATTTAGCAACACACATCCAATATCAAGAGCTACAGGCAGAGCAGACAGTTGGGAGAGTTTAAAAAAGGAAAATACAGGTGAAATGGACCAAGGGTAGACACAAACACATGCCCCAGAATAAAGGGACTGACCAGGATGACCCTGAGAACTAACAAGTAGTTAACCCCACCCAAGTCCCCCAGGGCAGACCTGGGTGGGGTGTACAGCGTGTGAGTGAATGCACGTGATTCACGTGAGCGTGCTTGCTGGATTTTTCTTCTTCTTCAGCGTTCCGAGTTTCTGGGTGAGGAGACCTACGTCGGCCTAGTCGTCCGAAGACCTTTTGCAAAAAGGGTGGGAGTTGACAAGCGGGGTGGAAGGTGTTGGGGGTGAGGGGGGGGGGGATCATGTGCATGCATGGTCACATGGGTATTATTGCCCGGTACATGAGGAACGCCATTCGCACGCAAGCACTGACACTGACCTGAGGATTAACTCTTTCCCTACGTATCACTTCCGGTTTAGTGTTAGCCCAAACAAACCCTTAGCCATCGAAGCACTTACGTAATAGCGTTGTGCTCGATGCCGTCTATAGACGAGTCGCTAGTAATCTAGCGTTGTGTTTGTACAAAAATCGCCTGAAGCACAGCTATCGGTCTAAGGGAAGCAACCACTATAATATGTTTCACCAACCATTTATAAGTTATCTGAAAGTTGATTGATTGATTGTACATTGCTTAACGTCCCGACAGCAACAAGGCTTTCTCAGGACGTGCCTGCACTGCTTGTGGAAAAAAAAAACTAAACAGAAAATTGAATGTATGTCGCCAGCCGGTCAAATACGTTAAATAAACCTACAACATGGGGCCTAAATAAAGCTAAGACCATTTAGCAACACACATCCAATATCAAGAGCTACAGGCAGTGCAGACAGTAGGGAGAGTTTTAAAAAGGCAAATACAGGTGAATGGACAAAGGGTAGACAGAAACACATGCCCCAGAATAGAGAGAAAAACCCACCCTGTGGGGCTGACCAGGGTGACCCTGGGAACTAAAAAATACCTAACCCCACCCAAGTCCCCCAGGGCAGACCCGGGTGGGGTTTTATCTGAAAGTGAATGCCCTTGTCGGATGGTGTCAGAACAAGGCCAAAGTAGCCGACAACGCACCTTGGATTGTCTCCTACGATGAACTTATTCGATCCTCATGAGCGCGGTTTCAACAGTGATTTTTAGCTCGTAATATTGTGATTCAAGAAGAGACAGTTCTCTTGTGTGATTTCTTTGTGTCACGTAACGGATGTGACATGTTGTTTTATTTTTTCGCCAAGTCGTTTTTTTGTTAATAAATGTAGGTCGCCGACTTCTGTAAATAGCCTTAGTTTAGGGAAGTTAATAAATGTAGTGTGAG
Organism: Semisulcospira habei; assembly: GCA_036245525.1. Classification (NCBI taxonomy): domain Eukaryota; kingdom Metazoa; phylum Mollusca; class Gastropoda; family Semisulcospiridae; genus Semisulcospira; species Semisulcospira habei. Next base: position 271,012,271 of record BTPG01000001.1, read on the forward strand.
CGTAATCGTAAAGCCCGTGCAGCAAGCTTAACAGTGAGCGAGTACAGCGGTTGCACGCTTTAGCCAAGTAGCTTTAACCGAACAGTGTTCAGAAGTAAAGTTAAACTGCAAGGTAGCAGAAGGATATTACAGTCAGTCAGCGGAGTTAGCCAGTGAAGTGAGAGTCTGGGTCAGGGTGCGGCCTCGTTTGGAGCCCTTGACAAGCTGTGTGAGGGTTGTTTTACCCTCCCTGCAAGACCACGGCCAATGTTCCTGGGTGTGGGTGTCCCGAGAGACTAGCGACCACGGCTGCTGCTCAGCAGAAGACCCCTCCGGTTCGTCTTCGTCCTTGTTTTGTCTTGTCCTGCCGGAGGACTCACCAGTGACAGGTATTTACTCATGCCATTTTCCTCAGTTAGCTGCTGTGCTCTCGGGTGTTTGAATGTGTACGTAGGTTCGGAAGTGTATGTTCGTCTAGTTTTTTAGTGATGTTTTATTTGAGTCTTTAACCATGTTTTTTAGGTTGGGTTGTAATGTGGTGGGTGTCGGATTTAGTTGTTTATGTCGGCTGTCGCCGAGTGAGTATATTTAAAGGGCCATGTTGTAAAACGAATTAAAGTGGGTATCCTTTCAAATATATTGGTATTAAGTCCTAGATGTAATGTAATAAGATTGTCACGTGGGGTGGTTGTTGGTGATTATTTCATATCTTTGTATGTACATCGGGATATTTTGATAATGTTGGTTTTAGCAGTGGCAATGTTATTATACAAGTGGTTGTGCTAGCTTAATGTTAGTGTAATGGAATAGTGCAGACCTGGTGAATGTTGAATGTACATAGGAATCCTCTTTATCCATGATTGTATATTTAATATGGCCAAGGCGGATATTAGGGTGAGACGAGACACAACTCACGTGGTTTGTGAGTAGGTGCGTGTCAAATAGGCCAGAATTAACTGTGTTGGCACTTTGACTGACAATGCGCCCTTTTCCAGTGCACTGGCTTCGAAGATTGGCTTCGAAGATTGGCTTCGAAGATTTCGTCGTTCTTCGATCTCATCCACGACCAACGGTGACGCATCATCGGGAGTCGGAACGCCTTCGCTAGCCGGTCCTGTTGGACAAGTACGTTGGGCTACAGCAGGCTGATTCTACGTTCTGAGCGTCGGTCACAGGCGTGCGTGGGCAAGCGCGGCTACGGTGCTCTGTGGTGTAGGGGTAGTACTCTTTACGAGCCACCCTGTCTAGTGTGGGACAGAGGACACTGTACAGAGACAAAGTTACCCGCCTTTTATAGCCGTTGGCCATATTAGTCATTATCACCTGTTAGTCATTTTCGTCTGTTAGTCATATTCACCTGTTAGTCATTTTCGTCTGTTAGTCATATTCACCTGTTAGTCATATTTACCTGTTAGTCATTTTCACTTGTTAGTCATTTTTTATATGTTAATCTTTTTTAAGTGTTAATACGTTATGAGTGCATGTGTGGGTATGTGTGAGTGTGTGGGGCGTTAGTGGGTTGGGGTGGGGGTTAGAGTAAGGTTAGGTAATAAAGGATTTGTTTGTTGTTTATCGCTGGCGTTGTGTTATTTATTTAGAGTGGGTGGGTTTTCTCGAGTGTCTGCACTCATATTGTCCACGGCGCCCTGACTCCGTCAGGCGTGTCGTGACATATTTGGTGGCAGCGGTGGGATAAGGATTAGGGGGAGGTAACGGATTAGGTAGATTAGGGTATTTTTGTGCGCCAGTGACCGTTTGTTCGTGTTGTGGTACGAGTAAGATTTAGCGGGCGGTTGGCGGGAGTGGGGGCGTATTGCGCCAGGGGCCACGGCCAGAGAGTGCAGTGCGCATAAACGGGGGGTGGCATGAGTGGTTGCCTCTCATTACTCAGGTACCGAGTGGTGAGGACCCTTCGGCTCTTGTCACTGTCTAGTCCTTATTCGTTGTTTGTATTCTGTGTATTTATTTGTTTTGTTGTTTCTTTGTCAGGGGTCCTGCTGGGGAGCAGTTGTCGTCGCTGCCTCCGGGACACCCACATCAGGATGCCCCCCAAACGGGATACCAGGGCCACCCGTGCCACGTCGGGGCACGACCCTGAGTCCGAGGGTGGTGGTGCAGGGGATGAGGGTCCAGGAGAGAGAGGAGCCACTTTGGCCACTCCCTCTCGGAAGGAAACGGTGGTGAGTACCCTTACCCGTACTCTCACTGCAGCAGGACTGACACCCAGTAGGGATCAGGAAAGTAAAGAGGGGTTAGGGGTGATAGTAAACCCATATGAGCAGTATAAAGTGATAGGAGAGGGCCTAGGACTTAGTGGGGGAGCTCTAACCCAGTTCGTCCTGTCCGAAGTTAGGAGAGAGGAAGAAAAACAGGAACGTGACCTAGAGCGTAGGGCGTTAGAGAGGCGGTTCCAGATGGACCGTGAGGCGGCTGAGCAAGCTAGGCGGGATGACTTAGCATTAACCGAACGTAAGCTAGCTGCCGCGGAACAAGCACGGAAAGAAAAGCTCGTCGCGGCCGAAACGCGGCTTAGATTACAGTTAGCAGCATCGGAAAAGAAGTCAGTTACGGAGTTTAGTCAGCATTACTCGCTCAAGATGCGTCCGTTAGAGGATAAGGAAGATGTGGAATCTTACCTTCAGCTCTTTGAGAGAGTAGCCGAAACCCAGGGGTGGCCGAAAGAGGTATGGGGGATCAGGTTAGCACCTCTATTGCAGGGGGAGGCCCGTGACGCATACCTTAGGCTGACCGTAGAGCAAGGGAAAGATTTTGAGGTGGTGAGGGAGACCTTACTGAGAAGATTCAGGCGTGACGCTGAATATTACAGACGCCAGTTTCGCGAAGCCAGAAAGGAAAGTCTCGAAACGTTTCCCCAGTTGTTCGTTAGGTTAAAGACCTCAGTCAAGCGTTGGTTCACTTTAGCCCATAAGAACATAGAGGACGTAGAACAAGTGCTAGACGTGTTTTTGTCTGAGCAACTTTATGCTATTATGAATGCAGACCTTGAAATGTTCGTTAGGGAAAAACGTCCTAGGAATGGTGAAGAGGCCACGGAGCTAGCGCAGCTCCATATCGACACCAAACGGGCAGTCTCGCGTCCATTGGGTGGGGGGCCGATTCGTCCGCCGTTCAAGAAGGACAAAGGGTCGAATAAACCCCCTGAGACCAAAGCAGAACATAGGACAGAACCAGCTAGTTCAGGCAGAGGGACTGGTGAACGGCTGTGTTTTGAGTGTAACAAACCAGGGCACTTAGCAAGGAACTGTCAGAGTAAGGCGTCAGTTAACCAAGTCACCATTGCCCCTGAGACAGTAGCCGTAATGACAGAGCCTGTGACCGTAGGGATGCGGACGATCCGGCCCTACGACCCGTGGAGTAGGGGATTAGCCAAGGGAAAGGAAGTTCGTATCATGCGCGATACCGGCGCGGATATGAGTGCGATCGCCGCCAAGTGGATAGAACCCAGGGATTTTACAGGTCGGTTCATAGACGTCAATCCCGTCGACCATACTAAGTCCGATAAGTATCCGACTGCATGGGTTGAAATCGATTCACCATTCGTGCGAGGGACGATCGAACTTATCGTAATGGAGCGCATGGGACCGGACGTAATCCTAGGAAACTGGGTGACTTTTTCAGATGGGAAACGTAGTCCCGTATCCATCGATGCCAGTGAGTGTGCTATGGCAGCAGCAGTCCAAACTCGAGCTCAGATTCAGAGAGAAAAGGGGGGAGAGAGCGCGCTTAAAGTCGTTAAGCAGGCCGATCTCAATGTGACTCCTGCCCAACTGATAGAGTGGCAGAACCAGGACGAAACTCTAGCTCGCGCTAGGAAGTTGGCCGAAGAGGGCCGAGCAATTCCGTCAGGGAAAAGTCTGATAGAATTTTGCAGGAGGAAGGGAATTCTGTATCGGGTCTATAGCAAAGGAGGCAGCCAAACGTCCCAGTTAGTCGTCCCGAAGCCCTTGAGGGAGACTGTAATGCGTTTAGCGCATGACCCACCGATGGGAGGGCATTTGGGAGGCAAGAGAACCCGGGAACGCATTTGGGGTACTTTCTATTGGCCGGGGCTGTGTGCTCAAGTTCGCAGGTACTGTGAGTCGTGCGAACAATGTCAGAAAGTAGTACCAAGAGGGAGAGTACCACGGGTTCCTATGCAACAGCTTCCGCTAGTAGAAGAACCATTTCAGAGAGTAGCGGTAGACATTGTGGGGCCTATTGCTCCAGCTTCCGACAGAGGAAACCGGTTCATTCTCGTGACCGTCGATTACGCCACTCGATACCCCGAGGCAGTACCTTTAAAGGGGATCGAAGCAGAAAGGGTCGCTGAGGCATTGTTAGAAATCTGGTCTAGGGTGGGAATTCCGAGGGAGGTGCTCACCGACCAAGGGTCCCAGTTCACTTCACAAGTGATGTCTGAAGTCAACCGTTTGCTGTGCATACAAGGCAAGTGTACTACTCCTTACCATCCGCAGGCAAATGGCCTAGTAGAACGTTTCAACGGTACCTTGGTGTCCATGTTGAAGAAGTTAGCTAGCGAGCAACCTCGATGTTGGGACAGATACATTCCCTCATTGCTGTTTGCGTACAGGGAGGTTCCTCAGGAATCGACGGGGTTCGCGCCGTTCGAGTTATTGTACGGCAAGACTGTAAGGGGGCCCATGTCAGTTCTACGGGATCTGTGGACGAAAGAGCAGATGGGAGAAGAGGTGAGAGATGCAAGCCAGTACGTGGTAGATTTACGGAATCGCATTGAAGAGACTTGCAGGTTAGCGCAACAGAATTTGAAGCTAGCTTCGAAAAAGCAGAAACAGCACTTTGACCGCAGAGCCAAACCACGCAGTTTTAGTACAGGAGACAAGGTTTTGTTGTTACTTCCCGTTAAACACAACAAGCTGGAGATGGCTTGGCAGGGGCCATTCGAAGTTCTAGAGAGAGTCGGAGAGTGTGACTACATGGTACGGGTGGGCAGTAAAAATAAACTGTACCATGCGAATCTGTTGAAAAAGTTCCAAGAACGAGTGTCAGTAGCTACAGTAGTGGTAGATGAGGAGGACGAAGATGAGGAGGGAGAGGTATTCATGGTGGTAAAGGAAGTACCTACCATTCCTTTAGTAGCGTCTGAAGGACCATCTGACGTCCATCTTGATCCTAACTGTCCAGAGATCCATTCTAGTATAGAAGCTCTGACTGTCCAGTTTAAGGATATTTTGACAGATTATCCGTTGAGGACGACACTAGACTCATGTGAAATTCATTTGACTGATGAAGTGCCGGTGAGAACGAAGCAATATCCTCTACCTCATTCTCAGCTAGAGGTAGTCAAAGCCGAAGTAGATGCTATGCTAGAGATGGGAGTAATCGAGAGAGCCAATGCATGTGAGACAGCATTTGAGGCGCTGAAGGCGCGACTGTGTTCGGGTCCTGTGTGCTCATTGCGAGACTTCGATCGTCTCTTCGTGTTGCAGCCAGATGCGTCCGAAGGGGGGGTAGGGGCCGTATTATGTCAGGACCATGGTAACGGTTTACAGCCTGTTGCATGCGCGAGCAAGAAACTGTCCAAAGCAGAACGTAACTACTCCACCATCGAAAAGG